>BQNB010064754.1:0-21158 GCA_026074375.1 Tanacetum coccineum | reverse complement strand
ATATTTCTCACCCCAAGCCAATTCATTCTTTTCACGTCCAAGAATCTTAGATTCTAGTGACTCTAAGGCTATCTCATAACCCCTAATTTCTAGTTTTTTTTGGGTAAAAGGGATGTTATCCCCGGTAAAATAACTGATTTCTAGTTTTGCTTTGTTATGTTTTTCTCTTTCAGTATCATAGTTCTTTTGAAGAGTTTTAAATAAATCAAGACATTGTTTAGAACATTTTTGTACCTTATTGTCAGAAGAACTTGATGAGCTTGAAGAGGAGATGGCCATCTTACAGGTTTGATTGTAGATCTGCTTCAAACAATGGAGTTCTTCTTATTCAGAGTTTCCACACAAGCTCTGATACCACTTGTTGGATCGTTTTACTAAATAGATCTTAACCTTCAGCTTGCAAAGAGTTTGCTCCTTTAGATAATTCTAAAGCAACAATAATGAAACATTGAGTAAACACTATTGATTATGCGGAATCTAATCAATAATGCTAAGAAGAACAATATTGAATATCACAAAAGAACTTTTATATTAAACCTTGAATCTGCCTAGGTTACAGATTACAAGCTATGATTACTATTCGATCTCTATGATATGTGTAGAACTATATATACTAACTATGCCTAGGGTTCCTTTTATAGACTAAGGAAACCCTAATGGGCTTTACAAACGATCTCTATGATCTGTGTAGAACTATATCTACTAACTATGCCTAGGGTTCCTTTTATAGACTAAGGAAACCCTAATGGGCTTTACAAAACGCGTATAAAGATCATGCATATCCTTTCCTAAGATATCTCATGCATATCTCATAAACGGTACTAACTATTTCATACTAACGGTACTAACTATCTGATCAGTACTAACATTTTGTACTGTCAATACAAATTACAACTAGCGGTACTAACTAACATAACTAACGGTACTAAGTCAGGAATGCATAATTCCCAACACATTGCTTCAATCCATGCAGAATCAGCCATGGCTTCTTGGATGTTCTTTGGTTCGGTTCGACTCACGATGAGTGCGAACATACACATCTCGCCATCTGTTTCTAGCTGACGTCTTGTTCTAACTGATTGAGAAGGATTTCCAATGACTTATTCTAATGGATGATCTCTTGTCCAATGATGTTCAGAAGGATTTCTTTGATAGAATGTATGCATGTTTGATGAGTCAATATATCGAGACGATGTCTCTCCTCGTTCTTGTACTGGTGTACTGAAGATGTTGATAAATTCGTCTTCGTCAACTTGTGCATTTTCTTTTTGAGTTTCTGCTTGATTATTGTTCTCAGTAGCAGTGACAGTTGGTGCTTGACTTGTAGTTACAGGTGTTGTTTGAATGTTTAATGGAGGTGTATCTGCAACAACGGTTGTTGAAGTAGATGGAGTTGTGTTTTGTTGTTGACGTTGATTAGGTGCATCAGCAGCAGTTACAGCGGAAGACTTTGACACAACTGAAGTAGTTCCATTGAGTAATTCATCGAACATCAGACTAAATAGCAAATCCAGCTCATTTAACGTTGTTACTGTCTCAGCTGTTTGAGGGACATTTTCTTGACTTTAGGGATCGGGACTTAAACTGTCTTGTTCAAGTGCCATTGTCAGACATTGTGGAACGGCGTCAGAACTGACGTGATCTAACGCCATAAGAGGCAATTCGTCAAAGTTAACATGAATGGTTTCAACTATCACTCTTGTTATCTTATTATATACCCTGTAAGCTCTTGACTGAGTAGAATACCTTAAAAAATACATGCATCACCTTTTTCTTTCATCTTGTCAAGATTCTCACCATCTCTGATGATGTAACATAACGAGCCAAAAATGTGAAAGAATTTTACAAACGGTTTTCGGCCATTGATGATGTGATAAGGTGTTTTCTTATGTCGTGGAATTACGAGTGAACGGTTTTGAGTAAAACATGCAGTGGCAATTGCTTCAGCCGAAAAGAACAAAGGAACTTTAGCGGCGCTTAGCATTGTTTGAGCAGCCTCAACAAGAGTATGGTTTCGTCTTTCGACAACGCCGTTTTGTTCAGGTGTTCGAGCAGTTGACATTTGGTGTTCAATACCTTCTTGAGCAAAGTATGCATGAAGAGTTTTATTTAAGAATTTCGTGCCTTTGTTAATTTGTACTGTTCTAACTTGAGCGTAAAGTGCTCTTTGAACAAGTTTTAGGAAATCGATGAGAACTTCAGGCGTTTCGTCTTTGGATCTCAAGAAGTGAGTCCACATATATCTTGAATAGTCATCAACAATTACTAGTACATATTTCTTACCATTGATGCTTTCTACGCGCATGGGACCACATAAGTCCATGTGTAGAATTTTTAACCGTCTCTTTGAGCTTGGGGTAGTTTTAGTCTTGAAAGACTTACGTTTTGCTTTCCCTAGCTCACAAGAAGAACAAAGATGATCTTTGACGAATTTCAATTTGGGAAGGTCGGTCATAACCATGTTTGTGATGATGTAGCTTTAGCCATTAAGCAAATTGGATTAGGAGTAGATGTGTCTTGAAGAGTGATGGAATAAAGAACTGTGCCACGAGAACCTGTGAGAAGATCATTTCCCTTCAAATCACATATGTAACATGTAGACTTTCGAAAAGCAACTTCCAAATCCGAATCACATAATTGACCAACGGAGAATAAATTATGATTTAGCCATTTGACATAATAAACCCTCTTGATAGTGACATTCCCTTGAATTAAATCTCCATAACTAAGAATCGATGCAATTTGATCATTTCCAAACTTTACCATACCCAGAAGTTTCTCCAGAAAATTACTTAGAAGCTTGAGATTTCCCGTCATGTGCTTTGAGCGCCCCAAAGTTAACGATGAATAGAATTATCTCTTCAAGCTGCAAAAGAATTAGAAGACAATGGAGTATTGGACAAAGTGGATCCCCTAAGTGTTATGGATTTCGAAATATTAGTAGTTCTAGATTTATTTCCTAGAGGCGTACTAACATCTGGTTTAACATTCACTGTACTAGTCTTAGGTTTCCATTTATATCCCGGTGGTGTGATCTTAGAGTACCACCATTTACATGTCTTACTAACATGCTCATATTGCTTCCTAGTTGTGCTTCTAGGTTTCTGGTTAGCGGATTTTGAGGCAATTGTTTTCTTAAGAGGTGTTGCAACAGATTGGTTCACAGTTCGCTTGGGTTCTCTAGTACTAATAGGTACAACAATTGGCTGTTTAGTCCTAGTACTCATGCCATTAATATAATGAAGAACACACATATCATGATTGTCATTCAGCACACATTTTCCACAAGTAACACTGAAAATTTTTGCATTCGAGGTCTTAGCATTCAAACTGTCATTACACGCGGTTACTGACATTTTATTATTAGAAAACTTAAAATTCCTACGTTGGTCTTCTACTTGTTGTTTCTTCCCTTGACTATTGTTATGCATGACTCTATCTTCCAATCGATTGCTCTTAAGCTGTGGTCTGCTAACACTAGTAGTGGAAATTACCCCTGTAGTGAAAGACACGTGTTTGTTAGTTTTCCTAATGTCTTGAGGCAACTGTGGTGTTCTAGTTTGATTAGGCTTTGTGTGTACTTTATACATTCCTGGTGCAATCACGTTTGTGTTCTTTAAAATTGACTTCACATTCTGAGGCAAAATCTGTGTAGTGACTGGTTTTGAAAAATTCTTTGACACATCATTTTTAGTAACCGACTTTGACTTTGAAAATTCTTTCTTTGCAAGAGAATCTGAAAAAGTAGTTGGTTTACCTAGAATTGATTGTCTTTGACTTTTAAAAGCATTCGGTTGTCGAATAACCGATGGTTTTTCAATCTTAGTTTCCACTGATTTTCCTTTTATCTTTTCAATAAGTTTCTTTAACTCACTTATTGCAATGTCTTTGTCTTGTAATTGAGCTTTCAAGTATTGAATTTTAAAATATTTGACATTTAATTCTCAAAATGAATCTGATTCATTTTTTTCCCAAATTTTGTCATTTTTAATCTGTTCTTGACATTGCTATAAGGCAAGTTCAAGATTAATCGCATGTTGTTGAAGTGCTTCAAAACTTTTTGACGTTGTATTTCTTTTCGAAACCTCATTTTCAAGATGTTCACATTCATTTTACCTAAATCTTCTAAATCAATCACATTCAAACTTGAAGTCAACTTCACAAGTTTAATGTACACACAAAGTATTGCATTTATGTGATCAGCAAAATATTATCCTTGAAATCGGTTAATTTTATTCCACAAAACTGTGTTTTTTTTTGAGTTTTCCATTTAGATTTTTAGAGAGTCCACTTCATGTTTCAAGAGAATAACGTATCTCAATCAGCAACTTCCTTCCTTCTGTCAAACACAAGTGAAATTTTTTATAAATTACATTGATTTTCGAATTTGGGACAAAAATTTTTCACTTCGGTTGTATTTTGAATGAATGTATCAATATGACCCAAAATTATGAACCTTTTAATAAAAGTAGAAGCGATTGGTTATTTGCAAAACGTTCACCACTCCATCAAAAATCGTGTCAACACTACTTTTAATTTTTGAAAAGGTTCCTTTACACTTTTACACTTTTGAACCCACAAATGAATCATCCATCCGTCATTAAAAAACACAGTTGTGTTTTTATTAAAAGACTCTTGAATTTGTATCAATTTAACTAGGAGTATGGACCTCATTTTTGACCCTTTCTGAAAAAATATCATTAGTCGAGTGACATTTCACTTTGAACGAACAAATCATAAAGATTATTCAAGTTTTTTAAAATCAAAAGGATTGATTTACATCAATAATATTTTGAACGACTTTCTTGGGCAAGACGAATCGTTTCGTCAAATCCAAAGCTAACAAAAAAAAGCCAAGATTATCATTGTAAGCACAACCCTATATCACACAAACGAGGATTTCTCTTGAGCATTCCTTGAGGAACTCAGGTTTACAAAACTCGGTTTTACAATTACTAAAAAGCATAATCATTGTTTGAACAGATTGACCGGTTTTGTAAACAATAATCATCCCAAAACTATTGATTTATTCTTCCAAAGCAAACTTTTTTTTTTTTTTGTTCCAACAGTCTTTGATCTTCACGAGTTTTGTGAAACTTATTCTGAGTCTCCTTTTCTTGTGACATTATGAAGATGGTCTCTTGATGTGCAATAAGCTCCCTTTTCATTTCTGAAATCGTTTGATTTAAATCATTTATCTTTCCAGTATATTCATTAAATGACTTTTGAGATTCAATTTTGTATGACATTAAATCTCCTTTAGCTTTTGCACAATCAATTTTCACCTTTGACGCATAATGCACATCATGATACCTATCAAGTTCAACTTGGAACTTCTTAAGGTCTTTAAACAACAATTGATTAGTCTTTGCTAGTTCAGTGGTTGCTTTTTTGAAATGGTTATTTGATGATTCTAAACTTTTATTTTTTGTTTTGAAATCCTCAATTTCACCTTTCAATTTATCAACTAAAGTCTTGGTTGATGATTCCAAAATCTTATTACGATTTTTGCTGTCATCAATTTCACATTAAATATTTTTGGCATGACTTTTGTGTTTTTACGCGAAAAAATCCAAAAATTGTGCAAAAACAAAAAATCAAGCATTTTCGGAGCATATTTATGGAATTTTTCTCTAAATGGCCTATTAATTGGAATTTAGGGATGTTCTCGGCCTATTTAAGTAATTTGCCCTTTTCTTTATGCAAAATCTAGGGGCCGATTTTGAGGGGGCTCGTGGTGTAGCTGAGTATCTTCGTAGTTCTACAATATAAACAGCAGCTTTGCTGGACATAGCCACCGAAACTGTGCTTCTTGAACTAGTTCCTTAATGTTTTACAACGAGTCAAACTGTTTGTGAAAAGTTCAGGATTAGTTAAGTAAAAAACTCGAACGAGTCGAACGTAAACGAGCTCGAACGCGATCATAAGTTTGGGCTCATTGAGTGACCTAGCTCGAGCCCGAGCTTTAGATATAAACCTTGGTTATGCTCACGAGCCTAAATGAGGCTTATAAATATGCACGTATATATATTGTGTGTGCGTACAACTAATTATAAACGAGCTCTAATTAATTAAACTAACTCATGTCTAGTATGCTTAACGAGCCAAGTTTGATTTTTCCTTTATTTCATTTATACGTTATACGAACTAGTCGAGCCCGAGCTTGCAAAAAATTTCACGGGCCGAGCTCTAGATAAATATACGAGTCTCGAAACGAGTTCGAGATTTATAATTATACGGGAGCCAATGTCGAGCTCTGATATATATACTTATTACTTGTTTCAATAACAATACAGCCATCAAGAAGATGCCAACTTGTGAAGAACCTATCTTATTTATTTAATCTAAATACATTAGTATATTATTGAGGATTAGGTGTGATTAAATTAGTATCACATATTTGTTCTCTAATGATGACTCCAACGTTGGAAAGAAAACAAGTTTAGAGGTAGAGGTATCTCTCAATCAGAGAAAAAAACAAATCTGAGGAATCTCTCTTAAAAAAAGATGATAATAATGATCCAACATCCTTGGTATATAAATCTTAAAAAATTATGGTTACTGAATTATCATATAGGTGAAGTGAAACATAAATAAACTATTAGACACGAAACAAGCTTAGATGACAGCAGAAGCTCCAGAGATGGCAACAAAACCAAAAGACTCGGCTGAGGGGAAGACAGAAGCAACTGAAGATGTTGTCCCATATTACAAGCTTTTTGCATTTGCTGACTCAACTGACTATCTTCTTATGTTCATGGGAGCAATTAGTGCGATCGGAAGTGGGATCTGCATACCTATGCAAACATTAATATTCGGGGAGCTAATTGATGCATATTCACAGACCACAGACGACAAGGCCATTGTTCATCAAGTTTTTAAGGTACCTACATCATATGTAACTTCTTTTTTCTCAAACTAATCATTGCAAGATTTTTTAACACCGGAGTAAATGATTTTTATCCCAATAACTTTGAGCTTCCTCAAGTCATGTGAGGAATGACTCAAGCATAATCCTCCTCGCATTTAATCAATTTATATTATAAAAGGTACATAAAAAGACTTTATCAAGAATTTTTATATTTGAGTTAGTTTTTTAGTAAGTTTTTTTTTGAAAAAGTCACTCAATAACTTAACCCATTGTAGATTATATATGCATTGATGGACTACCGATTACTCCTGTTGTTCATAAACAATTACATGAACACCTTTAAATTATAGGCAGCTAGATTGATAAGTTTTAGGAAAGTATTATCCTTTAACACTTAACAATTGGTTAATTACACAAAATTTACATTCGTACTCTTACATCTTTTAAGAAAACAAAATAACATATCTTTTTGAATAGAAAATGATTTATCTTCCTGCTTGATATGTTTACATATCCTTTTGCTTATATGATCATGACAAGTGTATTGATTAATGAATTATATTAAGGAAGATAATTATTGCATATAACACATGTTTTAATTTAGTGTGGGTAAGAGAATAAGTAGGAAGATGTTGTATGAGAATGTAGCATTGTTCTTTTTTAAAAAGGTTGTCATTAAAACTGTCTTTCACTTGTGACGTTTAAAATTCGAATACTTCTGATATTTTTTCAAGTTGGTAAAATGATTGAGAATATATAAAAACATAATAGACCGAAGAATTTTGTAAGTCTGATAGCATTTAGATTTCTTTTATAATAGAAGACTAGACCGGTAGTAATGTTATGAACATCGTTTGAGATTAAATGCGGCAATGTCATAATCAAACCAGGCGCAAGGTCAATGATTTCGCTATTATACATCCTGGCTCAATTAACAAGCTACATTAAAAAACTTTAAAAAGAGAAAAAAAAACCAAGAACAACAAAATAACAACATTATATTTGTTCACACTTAATCTTTTTTGGAAAGTGATCAAATAACTCTAAATGATATCCGGTACCATTGATTGTCTTTACCCGACTGGGAATAATAACAAAACTCCAACAAAATTTGTTCACACAAATGTGTGGAAAACTTTTTTCACACCCGTTCTCTTTAATTTTTTCTTACGTGAAGTAATTAGGTGTGATGAATTTGTTTTCATATTACAAGTGTAGATAAATTATAAAATTTTCCACACTTATCAGTGTAATCTTTTATTAATCACATGTGTAAGTGTGAAAACTCTTATTATTTTGAAATTTTGTATACAATGTAATAGAGTTTTAAACATTTATATATGCAATAAATTTAAAAGTTTTAGACATTTTAAAATCGTGTAGATGAAACACTAAGAGGAAGGGGTATGGTGACGGCGGAGGCTCGCCACATCCGACGTGGCTTCGCCATAGGCCTCGCCACCACACCATCACCGCTCGCCATAGCCAAAAATCAAGTATCTCGCCATAGCCATGGCTTAAATAAGGACAAAAAAACGTAAACCCTTTTCTTTATTTTCTTTTTTCTTCTGATTTACAAATGTGTTTGGGGGCACGAATTATAAAAAAGTTTTAAAAAGAAAATGGGTGTTGCAGGTTTGTGGCGAAGAAGAAGAAGGTAGGATAGTTTTTTTTAATAAAATTTATATTTACGTTTGAAGTCCTTGTTGTTTTTTTGTTTGTCATTTTAGGGTTTAAAGTTACAATTTTATTTATAAAGTGTGTTTTATTTTATAAAAATAAATTTGTAACTTTGTATATTTTTATTTTTTGTATTGTATTTAAATTTTAATGAAAAAAATTATGTTTGTGTGAAAAACAAAAAATAAAATAAAATTATGGGTGGTGGGGCCAAAGTGAAAAGATAGGGATGTGTTATGAGTGAAGAGGTATTTTTAAGTGGGAGTGAGATGCTGATATGACAGCCTGTGGGGCCCGAATGAAGAGCTATGGCAAGCCACCATACTCCTTCCTCTAAGGTGTGTAGAAAGGACATTTTTATTGTTGTGATTGATTCCCATGTATTTAATTTGGGAGTGATTATTGGTATCTCTTCTAAAATGTTGCCAATAGCCTCTTTAACTTTTTCAGTTTTTTTATTTTTTTTATTATTTTTTGATATATAATTTTTTTTTTATAATTTTATATATGTTATAAAACTGTGACACGGAAAAAAACGGAACGAAAAATATAAAGTTTAACAGGTCAAAAGTATAAAACTGTCAAAAATTACGGAACAGATTCTGATAAAAAACTGCGCTGCACTGTAAAAAAGGGGTACAAAAGAAATCTTTGTACCTTTTTAGTACTTTTTAGCGAGCCAAAGAGTACCAATAGTAGCACCCTTTCTTTGCTTTTGGTTCCCAAAGTCATGTCATCATATATCAAATCTCTGAAATCTCGGCCCATGTGACTCCATAATTATTAAAACAATAATTTATTTAAAACATAATATAGATTATAAAATAAAACAAATGGATAGGTATAGGCATTCTAAAATTTGAAAACCGCCGGAATGGAGTAGTGAAAGACTCCTTCTAATTAGATAGTACTGTTACTTCCGTAATTTCCGGACCACTTTATCTACTGTATATAATAGAAATACTATCCACACTATCTATCACAAAATAATGCCTCAGATTTAATTACCCCATAGCATTCAATTCTAAATAAAATAAAAAATAAAAGAAGTATATGTGGCGTGAAGAAAGTAACCAAGGCAACATTAACGCAGTGTTCAAGTCAATCTTCCAAGGTTAGGATTTTGTGGTTCTGGTTAACGGTTTGGGTTTGTCTGCTAACGGTTCGCGAACCCACGACTGGATTGAGTTCAATCAGATTGTGTGCGGTTTATGTGTGTGGTTGGACGTGGATTTTGAATTCCGATCAGATTGCATCAAGTCGTAGCATTCGTGATCAAGTTGTCGTTCGTAACTGTGTTTGTTTTTATCTCGAATCATCTGGTTTGGCTCGAAGGTATATTTCTGAGTTACGGTCACGTTATCTTTCTAGATCGAGCGTATTATCAAAGTTAGTAGTTTCATTAGTACGTCAAATATAGATTGTAAATAAACTTTATGAAGTACGAAATGAAGTAATTATAAAATGGGAGATGATGTTTTATATGCTTACCTTGTTGTGTTCTCATTTTTCATAATGTTTCAAGTTAAATGTATAACCTTCCCATGCATACAAAAGATTTTCAAAATAAATCATGTTTATGGTTCTGTATAACCTGATATTGGATATCATATGTTATACCAACGTAAGCCATCGGAAAGAAAAACTCTATGTAGGTTGTACAATTGTTGAACTAAAAGGGCATGGAGAAGGAGTTTTGTTATTAAAGTGTAACGTATTATTTACAATTTTAAAGATGCTACTAAATAAGTATGAATAATAAGTATGATAATGAAACTAGAAACTTTAAGATTCATGTTCATCAACATATTAAGTCTAATAATGACTAAAAATTTAATGGCAAACTAACGAAGAGGACCTCACATCATTTTCCTAGTTTTCAAATGTCAATTTACATATTTAGTTTATTTATAAGTTAGTTACAAAAAAATATTGTAGATTCTTAAAGTAACACTTTTGGCTCCTAACCATTTTAAGCTCTTCAAAACTAGGCCGAAACTATAGTCTCGTTATTTTGCCTTTAACGTAATTATGTTTATAAGATTAATCAATATAAAAACTTAATTCCATTTATTCGGGTACTATTTATAAATAAAATGACGCGACTTTATGTTGCTTCTAGGATTTCTCTCGGCATCTCGACATTTAGTTTTGATATTCATATCATTTTGCTTAAGGTGAGTTTATAGCCCTATGTTTTACTTGTTTTACATATATTTTTGGGGTGAGAACATGCTTGTTTGCAAATGCATTTACATGGTTGATTACAAATTGGTTTATACACTCATTTACATAGCTCGCTATAAGATACATTATTTGACTTTATTTTTTGTCACAAATACATACTTTACTTTTGAAATGATTACAGATTAGCTTAAGCGGATTGAACGGATAACTACAAGTAAATGCCTGGGTGTTCTTGGAGGGGACACCTGCGAGGGGACACCTGCGAGGGGACACCTGCGAGGGGTACATATTCATTACTGCCCGGGTATTCTTGGAAGGGACACCTGTGAGGGGTACACAGTCATTATTGTCCGGGTGTTTTTGGAGGGGACACCTGCGAGGGGTACACATTTATTACTGTCCGAGTGTTCTTGGAGGGGACACCTGCGAGGGGTACATATTCATTAATGCCCGAGTGTTCTTGGAGGGGACACATGTGATGGGTACATATGGTTTTCATTACTGCCCGGGTGTTCTTGGAGGGGACACCTACGATGGGTATACAGTGCATTGGTTTCATGAACTTAGAGTAATTGTAATCATTATTTTATACACATAGGAATATTTACGTTGCTTTGAATAAAGTGGCAATACACACTTTGGACAATTGCGGTCCAATTTTCATACGTACATTTTGTGACTATTTGGGGATTGAAATGGTCATGCATATTTTACAACTCTTTGATTTCTAAAAATCATACATACATTTTGGAAGAACATTTAAGGATTGAAATGGTCATACACGCTTTACAGAACTTTGGTTCAACATTTATACTTACAAAAACCTATGAACTCACCAACTTTATGTTGACCCTTTTAAGCATGTTTTTCTCAAGTGAATTAGATGGTTGGCTTACTTGATGTGCATTGGAGTCTAAATTGACAAGATTTCATTCATGGATTTCTATTACATATGTGATGCAATTATGGGACAAATGTTATATCAATTTTAAGAAAATCAACGAGTTTAATTTTCAAACGACACATTTAGAAGTCGTTCTCTTGTATCTTGTGCCGTTGAATTATGAAGTAACGTTTCCGAACATACTTTCGCTGCGATGCATTTTTGGGGGTGTTACAATTATGCGTCAAGTTATATCAACTTTAATGTTAAATTGTTTAGAATAAACTGTACATTTTTTTTGTACGACAAGTTCACAGTGCATGTTTACGGTGAAGATAAAAAAATGACCTTTTTTAGCATTATTATTCATTTGTCATGTTTATTGTCAAAATTTTGTCCGAACTTTTTTTTTTACTTAAGTCACGGTTTAACGTAAACTTATCATTCACCTTTTTGTTTAGGAAAATATTACATCCACAAAAATTTTACAAACAAAGTCTCACAAAATAACTTGATTTAGGTTCATTTGGATACAAAGTTTTTTGTGGATACCAGGGGACCAATCTCTACCTTTCATTTTCATCTTAATCTAATGGATAAGATTAAACCAAAAATTATTTTCAACCTTTTTTTTCAAATCTTAATATCTCTCAAACCGTTAACTCAGCGAAAAAAAATATACAAGCAACATGAGGATTAAAATTAGCTTCTATAGATAATCCCAACTTCGATATAACTTTCGACAAAAAAAATTTCAAGTTGTTTCACTTTTTCAACGTTTTTTTCCACATTTTTTTCACGTTTATTATATACACATTTTTTCACTGATTTTCACCTTTATTCACGTTTTCTCACATGATAAACTTCGACAAAAAAAAAATTTCCGTTATTTTCACATTATTTCGACTTTTTCCATTGAAAACTTTGCATGACGAAACAAATATTATATTTTAGATTTACTGTTAAATCATATATGAGTTAGTGTAAAATCGATATATGATTGTGATATGTCCTATATATAATTAGTTGGTTGGCTTACTTGATGTGCATTGGAGTCTAAATTGACAAGATTTCATTCATGGATTTCTACTACATATGTGATGCAATTATAGGACAAATGTTATATCAATTTTAAGAAAATCAACGAGTTTACTTTTCAAACGACACATTTAGAGGTCGTTCTCTTGTATCTTGTGCTGTTGAATTATGAAATAACGTTCCCGAACATACTTTCGCTGCGACGCATTTTTGGGGGTGTTACAATTATGCGTCAAGTTATATCAACTTTAATGTTAAATTGTTTAGAATAAACTGTACATTTTTTTTGTACGACAAGTTCACAGTGCATGTTTACGGTGAAGATAAAAAAATGACCTTTTTTAGCATTATTATTCATTTGTCATGTTTATTGTCAAAATTTTGTCCGAACTTTTTTTTTTACTTAAGTCACGGTTTAACGTAAACTTATCATTCACCTTTTTGTTTAGGAAAATATTACATCCACAAAAATTTTACAAACAAAGTTTCACAAAATAACTTGTCACCAATCAAATTCATCTTAATCAATTCTCTCTCTACCTTTTACATTTATAACTCCCAATTGATGCATGACAAATCATTTTGCGAGAAAAAATTTTGCAAACATTTTATGGATGTAGAACACCTCGTTTGTTTATATCTAGCTTCTTGTTATATTTTTTCAGTGTTTTCTATTTCACAAAAATCATAGTTAAATGTAACTTCACAGAACATTTAAACAATGAAGATAAATGTTATTCATTTCAATTTTGAAAACATGACACTAATATACAATGTAAAGACACTGTATGTTCGCATCAAAATCAACTGTGAAATTATTTCTCTTTACCATCTGGGGGATTAAGATGCGAAAAACATGAAAAAATGAAATTGCTCTAAAATATTGGAAAATAAAATTTGATAAAAAATGAGTAAGTTTCCTTTAAAATTTTTCTGCGTTTTGGCTTAAATTCACAGCTGATCTGCATATCTTATTGAGTTAAGATTAATGGTCAAGGAGATGGACAACAAAAATAGGTACGTGCATTTTATAATATATAGGATGTTGGTGGGTAAAAAAGTGGTGAAGGAAATTTTTCTAAAAATAGACATAATTAATGATAACAAATTGTGAAAAGATTGTTTGTGCATTAAAATTTAGTAAATTGACAATTTGTTCATCGAAAATTCATTTGTGCATTAATCTTCTTTTAACTTTGTCCATAAATCTTTTATATTGCATAAAAATATGACAAAAATTTCAAAATAAAAACATTCTTAACTTGTTATATTTTGACGAAGAACTTTTTGATGTAAAAAGTTAATGGAAGATTGATGCGCAAAATATTTGATGCACAAAATACCGATTTAAATAATTTTAATTCACAGATGTTTTTTTTACCAATTTTCTTCATTAAAACTATTTACTTTTAGAAAAACTTCATTTATAACTTTTTCACCATCAACGTACAATATCTTATGGAATTTTTAATGACTTCTTTTTTGAATATATTTGCTATGCTTCTCACGAATATTTGTTTTCCATACAAAATCCATAAAAGTGTGTAAATGGTAATCAACAAATGGCGGAAAAGGTTCAACACCTAAAATGTATAACAATATATTAAAGGATTAACTCCAATAATTCTATACATTTAAAAGTGTTTAGAGGAATTGCATGTATATCCCTCCAAAGACTCAAAATTGCATATATATCCAGCCAAAACTCAAAATTACGTATATATCCTCCCAAAGACTTAAAATTGTCATATATATCCAAATGATTATTTTACATATATTTAATAGCATCTCGTATTTGATCTATAAATATCATTTGATCTATAAAATGTTGTTATTTCTTTTTATAAAAGGATACATTTGTAATTATAAAAAGATAAAAATAAGGGTATAATGATCATTCTATTTTCCTTCCCACCCCCTACTTTTTCATTCAAAAAATAACTCGAGAACAGAGTGTTAAAGTTAATATATACCACAACATGTTGTTAGGACTGACTTGTATACTTTTAACATATACTCTATCTGTCTTAAAATAAATGTCTTGGAACAAAACATATCATTATTATTTTCTGTTTCTTACTTAAAATGAGAGTGTTAACTTTAATTAATTAATTACAGTTTTTTTAGAAGCATCTGAAATGAGAGTGAACAGTATCCCGAACACTGTTTATCGATGAACAGTGATTTGGGCATCTGAAATGGTGACACGTGACATGTCAAATGATTATATATATAGTTGCTGAAAATAAATATACGACTAATATGCTGGGACAATATTCTCTTCTTTCTTCTTGAACTCAACTAATGCAAAGGTTACATATTTATACTAGGAACGGGTGACTCTTACTAACTATAATTGGTGCACTAATCGTTGTTCCAGTTTTATCTCTAAGGAGTTTTGGTATAAGAACCCTTATTTAATTTCGATGTAATGTTTCTAGCGCCTTGCTAGTTTTTAATAAAAAGTTGCCGTTCAAAAAAAAAAAAAAAAAAAAAAAACCAATTAAGTTTTTTCGTATTAAGTCGATTAAGTTCAAATCAAACACCACCTAAAGGTCTGTTTGTTTGTGTTTAATTAACAGATAACTTAATATTTATAACCTCAGCTTTATCACTTTATATTTTTAACCATCTTTATTAATTAAGTCATTAACAAGCGATTTCATATGACTTAATAATTTTTTTTTTTTCTTCGTATTAAGCCAACAAAATCTTTTTTAAACAGCACTTAAGGCACTAACATATTAAGAGGAAACTCAATAAAAAATGGTGCTACTTCCCATAGTGCAGTTAACCAGGACTCATTCAAAACAACATTGACCCTAAAGATACGCTCTAGAGCCCCACTATCAAGTTTAACGCCTAAGATACCCACTAAGGGCCTTAATATTTTTATTAAGTTGTGTTTAGTTAACGGATAATAAAATGTGAAAACCCTCAGTTTTATCACTTATTATTTTAAGTCATTTCTTTTTATTAAGTGAAAAACAAACAACTCTTCACATAACTTAATAAATTAAGTTTTTTCGTATTAAGTCGATTAAGTTCAAATCAAACACCACCTAAAGGTCTGTTTGTTTGTGTTTAATTTACAGATAACTTAATATTTATAACCTCAGTTTTATCACTTTATATTTTTAACCATCTTTATTAATTAAGTCATTAACAAGAGATTTCATATGACTTAATAAATTTAATTTTTTTTTCGTATTAAGCCAACAAAATCTTTTTTAAACAGCACTTAAGGCACTAACATATTAAGAGGAAACTCAATATAAAATGGTGTACTTCCACATAGTGGCAGTTAACCAGGACTCATTCAGAAACTAACATTTGACCCTAAAGATACACTCTAGTAGCCCACGTATCAGAGGTTTACGCCTTAAGATACACTCTATGTAGCTCTTACCTATCACTCTATCTTCTTGTTTATTTATTTTAGTAAGATTAAGCCCTTCAAAAATTTTAGAAGTAAATTATAAATCTGTGTGAGTATTGGAAATAAGTTGAAACCATATAAACCCATTCTTATGTGTAAATTGCTCGAAATTAATTGCCACCTCTACTAACTATGAACCCATATTTTATAATGTGTAGAGGTGGTTTGCTGGATCGTGACGGGGGAGAGGCAGGCTGCTCGAATCAGAAGTTTATACTTGAAAAAAATACTGAGACAAGATGTAGGATTCTTTGATCAGGAAAGCAAGACCGGAGAAATTGCTGAACGTATGTCTGGTGATACAGTTATTATCCAGAATGCTATAGGTGAAAAGGTACTATTACACTCGCTCTCAATTATGACACTGTGAAGAGAATCTGGGCTGTTAGTATTTTATTTTTATTTTTTTAATTTGAACCTCTTTCAAATTCTTTTATGTAGCTTTATATTTCTAAAACTAGAAACTATATACGTAGTTTATAAAATGAAACCACATTCTTTTTATGTATGAGTACAACTGGTTTTAGGGAAAAACTACACAAGTTATCCTGTTTTAAATTTCAGGTTGGAACATTCATACAACTAATATCATCATTTTTTGGAGGATTCGTGATAGCATTTTCAGAGGGATGGCTTCTTTCCCTTGTGTTATTATCTGCGATTCCTCCTACTGTGATCTCTGCTAGCATCATGACTGTGATGGTGACAAAGCTAATGTCGAAAAGCCAAGCTGCTTATTCAGTTGGAGCAGCTGTAGTTGAGCAGACAATTAGCTCTATCAAAACTGTATGTGAAAGATACTTAGTCGTTTTATGCTTTGTGAACTATACATATTACGGAGTATTGATTTTCGTAAAAGATGTAGGTTGCATCATTCACAGGGGAGAACCAAGCTATTGCAAAGTATAGCGAGTCTCTTAGGAAAGCTTACAAGGCGGGGGTGCAAGAGGGTTTTGTTTTTGGACTTGGTAACGGCATGTTTACGTTTTGTCTATTCAGTTGCTACTCTTTGGCCATATGGTTTGGCGGCAAAATGATTATAGAAAAAGGATATACCGGAGGACAAGTAATAAACATCACGATGGCTATTTTATGGAGTTCATTGTAAGTGGTTCTTATTTTACTCACCTTCCTATGGATCATACACATCATCACTTAGTTAGAGGGTGGATATATAGACAAGTGTTTTGAAAGTGATAATGTTATCATAAATAGAGTTGCGATCATGTAGAAAGCAGAGGGAAAACCCATTCTCTACGCAGTCTATAAAGGGTCTCTCTGCCCTTCATGTGTTTCCCTCAATTCCACATCCCACCCTTTTCTTACTCTCTTTCCTGCTTTTTTTCTTCCCCTTTCCAGCCCACTTTTCTTCCCCCCAATTTCATAGCATTCAAATTCAGTTTTAAATTATTCAAAATCACAAAATCAAATTACAACAATTGCATCATAAATCCGTCCAATTGCAACAAATTACAACATTTTTCCAAAATTTGAAGTTCATCAAAATCAGGGGTTTCGTGGACGTTAAGTCAAAGTAAAATTACTATGTCAAATATTGATTAGCAAACCTTAAATTAACATCACCTAACATCAAATTCTTCATGCTTTTGTTTTTCTTTTAAATTTGGAAACAAATGAAGTGTTTATAAAAGGGAGTTTAATGAGATGTCTAAATGAAGTAATTTTTTGATTTTAGAGTTTAAAAGTGTTCATTAAAATATAAATGTTTTAAAATTTGATAAAGCTTCAATTTCTTATGAAAAAATCAAAGTGATGTTTTTAATAATGATGAAGAATGTTTAAAATTATGATCAACAAAACTTTGAATGTGCAATTGTTCATCACACAAAGTTTATCACGTAAGTATTTATCAACTAAGTGTTCATCACATAATATTTATCAAAGTAAGTGTTAATCGTCATGTATGTGTAACATCCGGCAATTTTTGATGTTTTAAAGGACTATTTTACCCTTTGACTTTTTTGGTCTGTCTTGACTTTTTGACTTTTGGTCTTTTATTGTCGCATAAAAGCGATTACCGCGTAACCGGTAAAACTTTCGGAACATATTTTAAATAATAAATCATATTTATTATTATACATTTCTCATGTGCAAAGTTATTGTTAACTTATTTGATTTGAAAACGAAAAAGATATATGTTAGTCCTAAGCCGACTTGTCAAAAACGACCAACTAAATCACGTTTTCACGACCCGGACTCTAAAGCAGTTTGATGTAAAACAACATTCCGAACAATTTTTTAGTTTTAACCGAGACCTGAAAACAGTCAGAAAGTGACTGAAATGCCATAGCAGGATTATAGAAACAAGAAAAATAATTAAATTATATTTAATTAACACTTTTTATTAAATAAAAAGATTTAATAAATTAGTCGTCATTTCATTCAGTGACGTTGGTTGAAGACGCAAATATTCGAGTAAAAGATCACTTTACGGACAAAGTTTATCGGAAATATACACATAAGTAATAAACGTTTTAAATAAATTTTATAAAACGTTTATGGAAATTTGGCAAGTGAGTACTCGTTTTTATAGGAAAAACTATTTGGAACACAATGGCGCAAGTTTCGTGCGTTGAATCATCCGTTAAGTGCCTAAACAAGGCCCGAACCAATATTTTATAAAAGTTTCTCAAAATTTCACTTTTGGCCCATGATCTAATATTTACAAAACTTACCCTGGACTATTAAACACTTGCTGAAATTTTTAATAGTTTCACCCGCGTAACCGTAAAACTTTCGGAACATAGTTTTTAAATAATAAATCATATTTATTATTGAGTACATTTCTCAATGTGCGAAGTTATTGTTAACTTATTTGTTTGAAAACGAAAAAGATATATTAGTCCAAAGCCGACTTGTCAAAAACGACCAACTAAATCACGTTTTCACTACCCGGACTCTAAAGCAATTTGATGTAAAACAACATTCCGAACAATTTTTTAGTTTTAACCGAGACCTGAAAACAGTCAGAAAGTGACTGAAATGCCATAGCAGGATTATAGAAACAAGAAAAATAATTAAATTATATTTAATTAACACTTTTTATTAAATAAAAAGATTTAATAAATTAGTCGTCATTTCATTCAGTGACGTTGGTTGAAGACGCAAATATTCGAGTAAAATATCACTTTACGGACAAAGTTTATCGGAAATATACACATAAGTAATAAACGTTTTAAATAAATTTTATAAAACTTATGGCAATTTGGCAAGTGAGTACTGCTCGTTTTTTATAGGAAAAACTATTTGGAAACCAATAGGCGCAAGTTACGTGCGTGAAATTCATCCCGTTAAGTGCCTAAAAAAGGCCCCAAACAAATTTTTTATAAAAGTTTCTCAAAATTTCACTTTTGGCCCATGATCTAATATTTACAAAACTTACCCTGGACTATTAAACACTTGCTGAAATTTTTAATAGTTTTCATATATATATGTTTAACCCCATTTCATTTTCATTTGATATGCAAAAATGACACACACACACTTACACTTTCCTCTCTCTCCCTCATTTTCTGGCAGTCACCACTGGCCGGATTCCGGCCACCATCGCCGCCGCCGGAAAACTTTTCCTGTGAGTTTTCGGTTTTTTTCATTTCCATCTCTCACATATACACACACACAATGCAATACACTCTTCTCCCTCCCCATGACTTTCGGCCGCCGGAAACCACCCAGCCGCCGCCGGCCACCATGCTGCCGCCGCCGGAAAAGTTTTCCGGCGGGTTTTCCGACCGAAACATAAAACGTTTCTCATCTCCGGATCTACCCGATCCTCACCACCACGCGCCACCACTCGCCACCACAGTCGTCACCTCTGCTTCCATCTCCTCACCGCTGTACTACCACAGCCACCACCATCACCACACCACCACGGGCGCGTTTGGTTCCTCAGACACCAACAGTGGGTGCTTGTGGTTTTGTTATACACTAGTAGGGTGCGTTGGTTCTAAAACAAACCCCACAATGGTGCGTTTGGCTGTATAAACAGTCACCGAGGGTGCGTTTAGTTTTTGTTATCAAACCAAGAAGGGTGTGTTTGGGTCTCGTTGCACCACAGAAGGGTGCGTTGGGTTGGACTGAGTCACCAAACAAGGGTGCGTTTGGGTTTCGACACCAATTAGGGTGCGTCTGGCTGTGACAGCCCCAAAAAGGGGGTGCGTTTGTGAAGCTAACATCTTAGGGCGCATTTTGGTTAATAGAGACAGATTATGGTGCGGTTGGTTTGTAGAATAAGCACCGAATGGTGCTTTGGGTTTCGGGTCAGCCACCCATATAGGGTGCGTTTGGTTATTTAAAACAGTTAGGGTGTGTTTGGGGTTAGCAGAAAAACTATAAGAGGGTGTTTGGTTGTGCAGAAACTCCATAAGGGAGTGTTTGGTTGTGCAGAAACTCCATAAGGGAGTGTTTGGTTGTGCAGAAACTCCATAAGGGAGTGTTTGGTTGTGTAGAAACTCCATAAGGGAGCGTTTGGTTGTGCAGAAACTCCATAAGGGAGCGTTTGGTTGTGCAGAAACTCCATAGGGGAGCGTTTGGGTTAGCAGGAAACTAGAAACAGAGGCGTTCGGGACAGCAGGAGTGTTTTGTTTGGCAGTTAACACCATAAGGGTGTGTTTGGTTTGGCAGATAACACCCAAAGGTGTGTTTGGTTTGTTGTTTAACAGCTTTCGGTTGTGTTTGGTACAATAACCCAATAGGGTTTTCTCGCCTATATTGTTTAGTTAGTTATTAACTTTTGTTAAAATGTGTACTTATTAAAACATGCGATGTTTTAAACATAGGTTGGTTGATTGAAAAGAGGAAAACGTTTAGTTTTGTAAAAACGGGAAATGTCACATAAACGAAAAGGTCATGGCGAAATTTCTAAAAATGTATATACTTATTATTTTTAGGTACAACTCCTATCGTCTTTGAAGGACGATAGATGGACTAAGTTATAATTTAAAGATGTTTTAAATTATAATTTCATAATAACTCGACAACAAACAAAATACTAGTTTATAAAATGTTATTTTATAAATCCCGGCTAGAAAATAAAGTCA
>BQNB010064753.1:16348-35191 GCA_026074375.1 Tanacetum coccineum | reverse complement strand
TTTATCAATTTTTTACCTCTTAAAGTATCCTAGAAACCCGGGGTTTGAGATCGGGATCGGGTCCTAAGAAGAGGACATATATACCACGTGAACGAGAAAAGACGGAACAATGACTACTTGACGACTATTTTGGCGACAAAGACACTCCTCCCAAATACCCGAAAGAGAATTTTAGGCGTAAGTATCGTATGAGTTCTAAACTTTTTAAGAAAATAGTCAATGCTATTACAAATTATGATGCCTCTTCTATGATACTTTTGTTTTTTAGACAACGTTACGATGCTGTCGGTCATGCAAGTATTGGTCCTATTTTGAAGTGCACATACGCCATATGCCAATTGGCATACAACACAACACCGGATGCATTTGACGACTAAATGCAAATTGCTGAACGTTGTTTACGAGAATGTTTAGATAACTTTGTTAGTCCCCTTGAATGTGATATTAGGTTTATCAAGTTAAACTAATCACATTCCATGGCAACAATGTGAGTTTTAAACAAATATATGTAAACAATATGACGAACAAGTTTAAAACACACAGAAGTAACTTTTCAACGTATAGGTTCTTATTATAATTAAATAGATAATCTATGACACACCTTGCTTGCGGAATAACAAGGTGGTTGAATGACAATTGGGATGTGATCTCATTCTAGCTTAAACTCTAACCAAAGTTATGAATTTAAGAAAACAAACTATTCGATTAGAACCGAAGCTTCAGCTTCAGCTGTTCTGTTCAGTTTGTTTGAAAGATAATGCTCTTCAATGTGTTTCACATTAATTAGAAGAGATATCATTTACTCTTTACATCATATTCCTTTTATACCTTTTATAGGTAAAGGAATTAGGGTTTACAAGTTTAACCTAGTACACATGGCATGCATTAAATGAGTGGTTGAGCTACCATTTAATGCACGCATGCTTTAACGTACTATGTATAGTCCTTTAGAGAAAGTCGTTGTACTTCTATACCAACTTTAGAAGTATTCATTCCCAAGGAGATTTCTTTATTCCTTTTGACATGAAACAATCTTTTTCCCGCCTTGTAAACCTTCTAGAAGAGAAACATTTCCTTTCAGCTTCTTAAAGGAGATCGACATCGTTCAGCTTGAAATTGTCAACCAAGTTGAACTAAAGCTCTTGCTAAGGTCTTCTTCAGTTTCTGAACCGCCATATAAACTGAAGTGAAGATGATCTTGATCTTCTAAGTACCCGAAGAACTGAAGCTGAAGTGTCTTCAGCGAATACAAGTTGAACTGTCTTCAGCTTGTTTATACTTAGGTGATTTTATGTTTAAATCTAACGAGAAACTAAAAGGGCTCATCAACTGACCCAACAATCTCCTTCTATTTGAATATACAAATAACCTAAGTTAAAATCAGCAGTAAGTGAGCAAACAACTTCTTCTTACAAACTGATAAAATTGAACAACATAAATTGATAACCATTCATATTAACTTTTATTACATTACAGTACAAAATATAAAGTTATTACAAAGAACGATAACATCTACTGCCTCAGATGCTCAATGGTCCTCATTTGCTTGAGGGGGTTCAGGTTCCTTGTGTCAACTTCAACAAGTAGCAAAGAGCTAAAGGTCCTGGTATGATCATCTAACCCCAGACCTTAATGAAGTCTGAAGAGGATTTCTTGTACAGTATACAACCTATCATTTGGGAAATCTCCAAAGTCTTCAATGGTAACAAACTCTTGCCTTTGAACAGAGTTTAATAAGATCATACCCAGACACGGTTCATTAAGCACAATCCGAGCTAGATGATCTTCATACGAAACTGATGATTTAAACTTCTTGGTTGACCTGAAGTAGTCATAAATATCATCGGCATGCTTTCTCTTCTTTCTTGCAAGATCATTCAACTTATCAAGGGGGTCTTGTTTACTAAAGGGTTTGCTGAAGTCAATCTCCAGCTCAACTTCAGTTTTATGCAGACGATCCATTCTTGTCTGGATTTGCCCATAGATGGTGGACTGATTGCGAGTTTTATATACCCAAAATATATATACTACTAATTTAACTTTATAAGGGGTAAGTAAATTTAAGAAAATTAACCAAGTTACCTTGATAACATTTCACTTCAAAAATAAATATTTTAATATATAATACGTATATTAAACGGAGTACGTATGAAATATCCCGGGTCGTTTCCCCAACGACTAGTGAAATTGAAACCACGTTTTAGGTTCGGATCCTGATTTGAATGAAGCAAAGATATTTGATTTGGAAAGATTTAAAATGAACAATTAAATAATTACGGAAAAGCAACTATTAAGCAAATGGACTGAAATTTAACCCTAAAAATGTAAACTAGAATTTCACTAAATAAAGAAAGAGTGCCGAAAATTATTAAAAATAAAAGCCCTAATTTTTATCTTTTTATAAAAGTTTAATTAAACTAATTAAAACTAACCCTAATTATTAATTAAAACTTAATAAACTAATTAAAAACTAACTCAGGGACTAACTGTGAAAGAGTCTTAAGGACTAACGGGCTAAAACATTTAACGGGCAAGGATTAACTGGAAAACAACTAAAACAGAAAAATTACAGGAATGGTCCCTGAGGACTTACCCCGACAACAAACTAAGTCCAATTATAAGCTTAAATTCTAAAAGTGCTTATCACTAAAAACTTAAAAGAGCAAAGTTGTAAAGGAAGCTAGGGAGAACAACTTTAACAAAAGCACTATGGACTAAAACTCAAAGATAAGCTCTAAAAGAGCTTCTCAATAAGCTGTTACAGAAACTAAGGGTTTGGGCTATGTTTTACTAAAACAGCTATAATAAGCTCAAATTAAGCTTAATGTGAAAAAGGAAAAGTGTTCTAAGAAGCTTATGAAATGCTTTATCTATGAATGCAAAGAAATCTAAGCTAGAAGTACTTTTAAACAACTAAAATTGAGCATGAACTAAGCAAACTCAGAAAATAAGCAAGATAGCACAAAATATAATTAAGCTAAAAATTTTAAAAAGCTAAACTAAACTCTAAAACCTTTAAGGACTTATTAAATATCTATAATCTATCTAATTAAGCTATAAAAATCTGAACCCATAAGTAAATTAACAAAATTAAAACCATTAAAAAATTTCTAAGTACTATTTTGGTTTTTTAGTTACTTTTGACAGCTAAATTAAGCTAAGTAAAATAAGCTAGAAAATGTAATCTAAGACTTATTCTATATTAAGCTATAACTAGACTTTAAAATGCTAAAAGATAAGCTATTCAATCCTAACTTTGATGGCTTAATTTGGGGCTTAAGACACAGCAGTACTAACTTCTGTTAGTACTGGTAGTGTAAAGTTTCAGCAGTACTAACTTCTGTTAGTACTGCTGATGCTGAGTTCATATTTTATCAGCATGATATAAGCTAGGGACAAGATCATAGAAGGAAATGTATAAATTAAACTAACCAATATTAAGCTATATCTAGATTACTTCTATCTTGAATTAAAGATCCTAAATCCTACTTTTACTTAACTAAAAAATTAAAGCCAAGTTGCTAGTACTAACTTTTGTTAGTATGGTAGCTGTATATCATATTGTTAGTACTGGTGCACTTTTGCACAAGTGCAAAACGAAAATGTAGGTTTCCTAAGGGAAACGCTACACGAAATCACACTCAAATAGAGTGTTAAAACAAAGTCCAAGCAAGATCTAAGCCTTGGAGGACTTAGATCAGAATTTCACAAGTAAAATCAAAAGGAAAAATCCCCTGGTGCACAGGCGAGCTTATTAAGCCATAAATCAGTAATTCACTGAAACTAAAAACTCAAATCTACTCAAAACCTTAATCCCAATTATGACAATCAAACTAGCCAAAAAAAATCACAAACTGCATTTGACTTTTAGGATGGACAAACTTAGTTAAACCAAACAACCCCTTTAAGTCTCAAGAATTTAGGAATTAAGCTACTAAGTTTGAAATCAGTATAAACAAGTGCTTAATACGAGACAATTATGTGATTAAAATTTCTTTATAAAGCATGATTTAAAACGAAGTAAGCATAACTCCTATGTCTTAAGCCAACTTTACTATATTTTTGGTTTTTTAGAGGTTTTGTAAGACAATAATATGAAAATTATGATTTAAACTCATGAAAAATGAAAAACAGATAAACTTACTTAAGATGATTTAGCTAGATAAAAAACTCAAACAAGCACTATTAAGCAAAGAGGAATAAGCAAATATGCCAGATCGTGTAAATTTAGAAAGTAATGATTTCATTATTTAAAGCTAGAATTAAAGGAAATGAAGAGGAACTTACAAAATCCTTTAGGCTTAAACAAGAGGACCAATTAAGGCAGTAACATGCTCCCTAGCTTAGTAGATAAGCTAGGGAAAGTCTTGGGATCTCTTCCAGTTAAGATCACCTTCTAAAATGCTCATATCTAAATGGTCATGCTTATTATGTAAGTTTATACTGATTAAAGGTATAAGTAAGATTAATTCGGAATTTAATATGTTCTATTTCTGCTTATAGACTTGAAAGTGCTTAAAGTGAGATAATTAGTTATTTGAGACATTTTGGTTATTAAGACAGTTCTTGTATAACAAGAAACCAGAGAGCTTATGAATGATTTAAAACTAAATTTCATTAATAAAAGTTACTGATTACTTACTTGGAAAGGAGATTACAAAATCATTTTAAGGAAAATTACATTTAAGAAAAATACGAAAATTTAAGCTCTAGACTAAATTACTAAAAAAAACTCCCTTTTGTTTGTGAGAGGTGAGGCCTATTTATAGGATGCCTTGGAATATTCTAGCCCTCTTGCCCTGCTCTCCAAACTTTCAATCTCAACCAATCATTTCTTCAATCATCCAAGCATCAATTGTGGCCGTTTGATCAAGCTGTGGACACCTGAAGATTGCCAGCGTGTCATTCCATTGATGTGACGTTTGTGCTTCTTTTGTGAGTGTTTTAGCACAAAAACCCACCTTCCTTGTGTTTTTCTTGTTCTGACGTGTCCTTGGAGCTTGAGAGAGGGCTAATGACTCTCTTGATTTGACCTTAATGACCCTGCCATTGAACTTGAGCTACCTTGAATTGACTAATGCACCCTTTAATTTTGATTTGCCCTTTGTTTTATCATGGGAGGTGAAAGGGGAACGATGGGTGAATAGTAAAAGTGATTGGCGCCCAATTTTTGACAGTTAAAACTGTTGGACTTTGGTGAATTTGCAAATATGGCCCTTGTGTTCTTTTCTTCTTTTCTAGGTTATAAATCAGTTTGGGAACTTTGCAATATTGGCCCTTGTGTTTTATAATAAGAGGAAATGGGCTTTGTTGACTTTTATTGACCAATGACTGGCTTTTCTTTGAGGCTTGACTTTTCGGGCTTCGGCTTTGAGACTATGGCTTCTTTTTGTACTCTTCAGATTCTCGTGTCCGTGCTTGCTTGATTTTGACTGTTTTCTTATGATTTTTGATTTATCCGTACCTGCACACTCAAAACACAAATACAAGCATATTTTTGCTATGTTTGGTCTGTTTTGGGTTTAATTGGGTCTTTTAGGTACAAATAGATATGTGTATTCTACAATTATCAGTGACATATAGTTATTGATTAGCGGTGATGCTAAGGTTGTTTGCATATATTCACTGTCATATAGCACTATTGTCCACTGTTGAAATATTGGCACAGCTTTTGGGTTTAAGGTCAAACATACGAGCTCACCAACATTATTGTTGGACGCTTTCCGCCCCCCCCCCCCCCCCCCACCGTATTCTCCCCCACCGCTCTCCCTCCCCCCCCCTCCCGCGCCACCCCCCCCCCCGACCCCCCTCCTCCCGATGGGCACCCCCCCCCCCCCCCCCCCAGAATCCGGCTCCCGTTTGGTCCACCTCCTCCCCCCCTCTAGCAGACTTAGAAGTATCCCGTGTGGAATTTCATTTGAAGTCTTGCTTGATTGTTGTTTGAGTTTAGTTTTGGATGTTTTGGAATAAGTTTGGATTATGGTCCCCCTGTGAGGGCATTGGAATAATTGTAACGTGATTATGGTATCTTTAGTTGCGTTTGGGACATACAAAACTCTGATTGTGGTTCGAGGTTGATGGTCTTCATAGCACTTGGAGTTTATGCAATGTAGTTTTCTCTATTTTGTATCTTGTGTTATGATTGATCATTATGTTGCATTCTTGAGTTTTTGCCATTGTCGGGGTGTGACAGATTGGTAATCAGAGCCAAGGTTATAGAGAACTAGGTGGTTTGGCCTAAACTATAACCTAAGATTCGTCGTTTAGTTGCGTATAGGATCTATGTGCGCGGTGTTCCGCTTTTGTGTGCCTTTGTGTGTTCATGGTTTGGTGCCTTAGTTATGCCAGTTCATTGGAATTGGGTGGCTCCATAATGGTATGAATGGGAAAGGATGCGGATATAAGTACGGTGGCCAACGTAATTATAAGCGTATCACAACTTACTCATACTTAGTAATGTTGTTCACACCAATCGATGTTGACACCGTAGGGTGGTGTTATGTGTATATCGGTATATATAGTAAGATATTATAATATTCTATATATATTAGTCTTCCCACTTACCTAACGTTGCCCATGTTCTCCCCCGTATAGATAATGCCACCAAGGATGAGGACCCGAAGTGCTGGCCGGCCTGCTGCAGAATCACTAGGAGGGGGAATGGGTGAACGGATTGGTAGAGGTGGAAGGGGTAGAAGACCTAGGGAAGGTAATGATGAGCATGTTGAGGATTTGAATGGTCAAGGAAATGACCAGGGTTTGGGAGCTAATAGGGGTGTAGAGGGAGTCAATGGGAATGTAGAGGGAGCCAATGGGGGTGCACCCGACTTCTCGACGATCATTGCCCAGCAATTGCAGAACCTCTTACCCGCCATGCTAGCTCAGGTTAGTAACCGAGGAAATGTTGGAAATCAGAATGGTAATGTGGTTAATGAGAACGTTCAGGAGAACGTGGGGAATGTGTTAGTAAATGGCAACCGGGTAGGTTGTTCATATAAGGAGGTCTTAGTTGTAACCCTAAGGGAATATGATGGTAAGGGAGGTGTTGTATTCTTACCGTTGGATTGAAGAAAATGCGAGAAACATACAAGCTATGAGTTGGTTGTAGTAATGACCAAAATAGTGAAATCACTTGCTAGTTCATTTATGGGTAAGGCTATTAGTGGTGGAACTCTCAGATCCACTACGCTAAGCAAGGAGTATTCTGTTTAGTTATGTCATGGGTATGACTTTTATGTTTATGATGATTACAACGGTTTTGTCCCTAGTCATGAGATGCAAATGTTGGACATCTGTGTTGTGGAATCACGTCATGGTCGGGGTTGGCCATGTTGCGTATACTGATAGGGTTCATGAGGTTGGCTAGGTTTGTTCCTCACTTGGTAATCCTAAAGAGCTGGATGTTTAAAAAGGTATTTCTATGGCCTTTGTCCATAAATCCGTAGGATGGTGGAAGCATCAGAGCAAAGACTATGCAGAAGGCAGTACAGATTTATGGTGCACTGATCCGATGAGGCTGTGAGAAATGGATCAATCTTATGAAGTTGAGAAAGATGTAAATGTGGGGGAAACTAGCAAAGTTAGAATGGTAGGATGGACAATAAGAGGACTAGGGACTGGGATGTTTTTGCTACTCTGTAAACCCTGTAGGAAGAGAGATATGGGTACTTGGTCCAAAGTGTACCACCTGCAACTCCTACCTTGAACTGGAGGGACTGTTAGCACCATGCTTCAACTGTAACCGCCCAGGTCATTTGGCAAAGGATTGTAGTGGTGTGCCGAGGAATGTGAATCCTATCAATAATAGAAACCCAACTGTTAGAGCATATTATGAGTGTGGAAGTACCGACCATGTCAGGTCAGCTTGCCCTAGATTGAATAGAGCACAAGAACCGAAAGGAAATCGTCCAAATCAAGTTGCTGCTAATACGGATGGTCCAAGGTCTTGGAACTAGGGAAATATGGGCTAGGGGTTGGTCTTCTATGTTGGGGTGTAGAGGAAGCTTGCCAAGATACGAACATTGTAACAGGTACGTTTACTTTGAACGATCATTTTGCCACTACCTTATTTGACTTTGGTGCCGACTATTGTTTTGTTTCTACTACTTTTATACCTCTGTTAGGCTTAGAGCCCAGCGAATTAGGTTTCAGATATGAGATTGAGATAGCTAGCGGGAAGCTAGTAGAGATTGATAAGGTTATTAAGGGCTGTAAACTGGAAATCGAGGTTCATGTCTTTGACATCGACTTGATACCTTTTGGACATGGGAGTTTTGATGTGATTATAGGTATGGACTGGTTGTCTAATTATAAGGCTGAAATAATTTGCCATGAGAAGGTAGTGAGGATACCACTACCGTATGGCAAGGTGCTTAGAGTAGTAGGAGAGAGACCGGAAGAGAAAGCGAGATTGTTAATGAGTGCTAAGGCCAGTGATAAGAAACAAGAAGAGATTGTTGTGGTTAGAGATTTTCCTAAGGTATTCCCGGATGATCTATCTAGATTATCACATATTTGGGAAATTGAGTTTCGGATTGAGTTAATCCCTAGAGCAACGCCATTAGAAAAGTCTCCCTATCGTTTGGCACCTTCTGAAATGGAGGAGTTGTCTGGATAACTCAAAGAACTCTAAGACAAAGGTTTCATTCGACCAAGTTTGTCGCCTTGGGGAGCGCCAGTATTGTTTGTTAAGAAAAGGATGGTTCTTTTAGGATGTGCATTGTTTTTTAGAGAATTGTAACAAGTTAACTGTTAAGTTAACGTTATCCAACTTCCCTAGATTGATGATCTTCCCCCCTTTTCTCCCTCATTTTGATCAAACTATAAGGGTCGCAGTTTTTCTCGAGTTAGATCTTTAGGTCTGGATTTATTCACCTGAGAGTGCATGAGCTCGACATACAAAGATGCGTTTAGAATCGTTAGGACATTTTGGAGTTCTTGTAATGCCCTTTGGTCTAACTAATGCACCAGTAATATTTATGGATTTGATGAATAGAGTTTGTAGGCCGTATCTTGATAAGTTTGTGTTAGTGTTTATAGTTGATATATTAATCTACTCTAAGACTCAAGAGGAGCATGTAGAATATTTAAGGTTAGTCTTGGAACTGCTCAAAAGGGAGAAACTATATGCTAAGTTTTCTAAGTGTGAATTCTGGCTAAGAGAAGTACAGTTTCTTAGGCATGTGATAATTGGTAATAGAATTCATGTGGACCCTAGTAAGATTGAAGCTTTTAAGGATTGGAAAGCACCTAGAACTCCGACTGAGGTTCGTTCGTTCTTAGGATTGGCTGGGTATTACTATAGGTTCATTGATTAATCTTCTCCTTTTTTTAATTAAAGATAGCTACCAGGTACATCTTACTATCTTGATCAGAAGTGTAAAGAACTTTCGGATTGGGGTGAGGAACAAGATTTGGCATTTCAAACCTTGAAGGATAAGTTGTGTAATGGCTGTTCTAGCTCTCCCTGATGGACCGGAATTACTTTGTTGGTTTTATTGTGATGCGTGTGGGATAGATCTTAGCTTGTGTGTTAATGCAAAAATGCAAAGAGGTAAAGTGATAGCCTATGCGTCTAGACAGTTGAAAATTCATGAGAAGAATTATACTACCCATGATTTAGAGCTGGGTGCGGTTTTGTTTGCACTTAAGATCTGGAGACATTATCTGTATGAGACAAAGAGTGTCATCTATACGGATCATAAGAGTCTTCAGCATATCTTTATTCAGAAAGAGTTGAATATGCGACAGCGTCGCTGGATAGAGTTGTTTAGTGATTATGACTGTGAAATTCGCTACCATCCTGGTAAGGCGAATGAGGTGGCTGATGCCCTAAGTAGGAAGGAAAGAGTAAAGCCTAAAAGAGTTAGATCTATGAATATGATCCTTCAGTCGAGTATCAAGGATAGGATACTGGCGGCTTAGAAGGAGGCTTTGGATGAGTTTGCAGGAGTGCAGAAAGGTTTAGATGAGATGATAGAATAGAGAAGTGATGGAACTTTGTACTACCTGGATCGAATATGGGTACCTTTGAAGGGTGAGGTGAGAACCCTGATAATGGATGAAGCCCATAAGTCGAAGTACTATGTACACCCAGGAGCCTAACAGCAATCTTGTCGTACTCGACATTCAGACAACTTTTTAGTTTTGACCGAGACCCGAAAACAGTCAGAAGGTGACTGAAATGCCCTCGCAAGATTTTGAATACAACGCGTACCGACCCAAAATAATTAAACTTATATTTGATTATCATAAGTTATTAAATAAAAACATTTAATAAATTAATTATTGTGTTATTCAAAAACGTTTGTTGGAAAACGCAAATATTTGAGTAAAAGGATCATTTTACGGACAAGTGTATCGGAAATATACGAGATAAATAATAAACGTTTTAAATAAATTTTCTAAAACGTTTACGCAAATTAGTCGAGTAAATACTCATTTTTATTGGAAAAATTATTTGGAAAACAATGGGCGCAAGTTTCGTGCGTTGAATCAATCCTTGAGTCGCTCAAACGATGCTACCGAACGAGTTTCATCAATACTTCATTAAAAAAGTTCAAATTACACCCTAGATATTATTGTGGCATTATTCATTTCATATTAAAATTTCTATATATTATATATATAAAATTGTAAGATACTCATTTTCATTACCATCTCGAGTTCCACACAACTCACCTAGTTTCATTCCCTTAATTCCGGCAGCCCCCACGCGGCCACAGTCGCCGCCGCCCGGAATACTTCCCAGACGGCAGTTTTACGGTCGGGTGACGCTTAAAAAGCTTCTGTCGCCCCGATCTACCCGACATCTACACACATCGACCACACTCGCGCTATTTCCCTCCCCCACGGCTGCCACAGCAGCCGCCACCCCATCATCATACACCACCGCCACTCCATCACCCCACCATTCCTCTCATCTTCGCGATATCATTGTCACCACCGTCCCACCACCCACGCCACAACCACAGCCACCATGAGGGTGTGTGTGGTTTCTTATAAGCACCACAAGGGTGCGTTTGTTTTGTTTTATAAACACTTCTGCAGGAGTGCGTTGGTTTTTGTTTACACAATAGGGCTAGTTCGTTGGTGGATGTGGCAGCTCCAAAAATCGGGGGGCGGCAGCCGCCACCATGAAGTGTGTTTGGCGGGCTGCCGCCGCTATAGGCTGCGTTCGGTGTCAACCACCCACAAGGGTGCGTTTGTTCGGGTCAGCCACCCAATTAGGGTGCGTTTGGCTGTGACGGCGATAAGGGGTGCGTTTGGTTGTTAATAGCCACCCAAGGGAGTGTTTGTTTCAGGTTATTACTGCCAAAAGGGGCGTTTGGTATAAGAAAACGCCACAAGGGTACGTTTGGCAGATTAGGGTACGTTTGGCTTGGTTATAAAACCACGCAGTGGGTGCGTTTGGTATTAAAACAGAGCACAAGGGGGCTGTTTGGTTTAAGGCAGCCAAGGGGATGTTTGGTTGTGGGTTTAACAAGCCGAAGGGGCTGTTTGGTTTGGCACTAGAGCACAAGGGGTGCGTTTGGCTGTGACACAGCCCACAAAGGGGGTGTTTGGTTGGGCAGATTGCATTAAAGGGGTGTTTGGTTTTGGCAGAAAACGCAATAAGGATGTGTTTGGTTCGTGTTTAGCAGCCAAGATGGCGTTTGGTTTTGATGATTATACCACGAAGGACGCGTTTGGTTTAGCGAAACAACGAGGGTTCGTTTGGTATATATAACCTTAACTAATAAAAATATATCAAGATTTGATATAAATATTAAAATCGGACCGGTGGTTAATTGGTTAAATAAATGTGACTAGTTATTATTTTTCAGATACATTATATTAGACTGATGACGAATATAAAATACTATGATTCGTAACGAAGTTATAATATGAAAATAATGTTTATTAAACGATAATTAATAAACACCCTTGAATTGTTAGAATGTTTTCTATTAAATTAAATGGGGAAAGTGGATTTGCAACAAAGTCGTTCGAATTGGGATCGTTTTATAAACGGAAAGGTCATGGCGAAATCTATATAGGTTTCTATATTTAGTAATGTTTTACTTAAACTGCTATCATTTTAGAAACCGATAAAGGGGACCAAGATTATATTTTAAAAGATACATTAACTTGTATTATACAATAACCCGACCAATGAACGAAAACTATACCTTTACAATGAAACGAATTGTTTTAGGCACGACTCGTCGAGGAAACGAAATATAATTTATAAAATATTATTTTATATTTTATAATGGTTATAAACTGTTACAAACATCGGTTGTTTAATTGAATTGGTGTCAAACCAATTGGGTTAATTATTTACACCTTCTTATTATATAATACTTGGAAACCTTTATATACTTTTCATTAATCGTTGGAATGTTTGTCATGTTATATAATTCACGGTATGAATTATATAAGGGTTTATGTTTCATATGTAATATATAAAGAATATATATTACACACTTTGCGTATATTTCAATTTATTTATTTAACCAACCACCAAACCATTACAACGTTAAATCTAAATCTTTATCAACGCGTCGCGTTGACATAACAATTCATCGGGAAACCCAAACACATTATCCTAGGCTAGTGAGACTTAGCCGTTAAGTTAAGCTGCATCTTCTTGATCGAGCCGTTTCGTCTTCCGTTCGTATTGTGCATATTAGATGCCTATCTGTCAATCGTTCTTCATCATCAATGTGAATTAGATGCCTACCTATCAATCGTTCTTCAACATCAAGGTGAGTTCATAGCCCCATGTTTACTGGTTTTACATATATTTTTGGGGTGAGAACATGCTTGTTTATAAATGCATTTACGTGGTTAATTACCTGTTTGGTTTACATACTCATTTATATATCTCGCGAGGAGATACAATACTTGGTTAAATTTTTGAACGTAAACGCATACTATACTTTTATGATTACGGATTAGCTTAGGTTGCATGAACTGTAAATCACTTGGAGGGTGAGCGCGAATGTTATGAAATAGATCTATTTGGGATTGACAATCCCCGTTCGGGTGACTAGCTATCACTGGGAACGAACGTTATACCATGTCGGATTGCGATTGGATTGGCGCCTGCGGGTCCAACAATCATCACTGCCCGGGGGTTCTTGGAGGGAACACCCATGAGGGGAACATATTATTTTTATTTACTGCCCGGGTGTTCTTGGAGGGAACACCCATGATGGGTACATATTATTTTTCATTAATGCCCGGGTGTTCTTGGAGGGAACACCTACGATGGGTACACTCTTACTGTGCCTTGAATAAAGTGGCATACATACAAGTCTACGTCACAGTTCATGAACTTAGAGTAATGGTAATCATGGTTTTATACACACTTGAATAAAGTGGCAATACATACTTTGGATATTTGTGATCCAACTTTGATATGTACATTTTGGGACTATTTGGGGATTGAAATGGTCTTGCATATTTTACAGCTAATTGATTTCTAAAAATCATACGTACATTTTGGAAGGACGACATTTAAGGATTTAAATGTCATCACAATTATTTTAGAGAAATTGTGATGGATACATAGTGCACTAAACGTTTTTATATGACACTGTAATGATACATATGGGCAGATACATTTATTGGAACTTACGTTTATATTACAAAACCTATGAACTCACCACTTTAATGTTGACACATTTAAGCATGTTTTTTTCAAGGTGAATTAGAATCTGCTTTGGATTATATATGTGCCTTGGGATTCTAAGAAAGACAAAGATTTCATTCATGGATTTCTACGTATATACAATGATCAAATCTCGTTGTAATGCTTTCAAGCTTTTTATGGTGATGCAATGATGGGACCGAATGTTATATAAATTTAAAGAAAATCAACGAGATTACTTTTTACAAACGACACATTTAGAGGTCGTTCTCTTGTATCTAGCGCTGTGTATTATTGAAGTAACGCCCCCGGACGTACTTCCGATTTCGACACAATTTTTGGGGGTGTTACATCAGGGAAAAATTTCACAACGTGATGAGATGCCTCAAAACGTAATCCAAGTTTGTGAAATCTTTGATGTTTGGAGCATAGATTTTATGGGACCATTTCCATCATCTAGAGGAAATAAATACATACTCGTAGCCGTAGATTACCTTTCCAAATGGGTTGAAGCCAAAGCTCTCCCCACCAACGATGCTAGAGTTGTAGTCAAATTTCTGAAATCTCTTTTTTGGCCCGATCGGAACAACCGAGAGCTATTATAACTATCGAAGGACCAATATTGTAACGATCAATTTCTAAAGTTATGTCTAAATATGGGGTCACTCGTCGTTCTATTAGCTACCAGTTTACCACCCACAAACAAGTTGTCACGTCGAGATGTCCACTCGCGTCTGAAATGAATATTAGAAGGACGGGTTGTGAGAAAACCGTGCCTTCATGTCGAGCAAACTAGACTATGCTTTGTGGGCAATTCCGGTACTGGCTATAAGACCACCAATTCGTTGTACTCCTTAACAAATTAGTGTACAGAAAAACAGTGCCATTTAACCTCTTGAGTTAGAAGCAACACAGGCGTATTGGGCATTAAAACATGCTAATTTCGACCTTAAAACCGCGGGAGATCACCGAAGCTGCAACTTAATGAACTTCATGAGCTATCGTGATCAAGCTTCACTAGAAATCTTTGATTTAGAAGGAAAGGACGAAGAAGCTTCACAGACTCAAATGAGCAAAAACCAGCATTTTCAATGTTGGTGATCAAGTCTTGCTTTCAACTCTGTCTCAAGAAGTTCTCGGCAAGCTTAAGTCAGCTGGTCTGGCCCCTTTCCACCATCACATGACTTTTCCCATATGGCACTGGGGGCCCCAAATAGTCTCACGTAGACGGTACAAACTTCAAAAGTTAATTGCCACCGACTTAAGCACTACTTCGGAGGGGACATCCTATCATTGGTTGTCCCGGATCTCCAGACTTTCCCGAAGGATGAATGAATTTAGGGATCGAGAGTCAAGCTGATGTGACTCCTTTACCAAAAACAAAGCGCTTCGGGAGCACCGCCATGCTTAACCATCTTTCTCTTTCTATAATCTAATCTCTATGTGATGTGAGGAGGCATGCACTCTACCGACTTCTTGTTTTTGTGCTTGTGAATGTTTGGCCCGAGGATTGACCACATTTTTGAAGTCTCTCGTGTTCGGTGTTTTGTCCTAGTCCACTCGAGCTTCCTAGCCTTTGCTTGCCATTAGTTTGGGGAATCCAATATCCTTGATTAGAATAAGAAACATTGAGGACAATGTTTGATTTTAGTTTGGGGAGGAGATAAATCCTTCGATAAACTTACTTTTGTCCGTTGTTCTCACGTACCCTGTTTTCCCGCAAAAATTTTAAAATTTTAAGTTTAATTTGCCCTTTCAAAAAAAATGATGATGAAAATTAGTAGTTGTTAAATAAGTGTTTTGACACGAATGAGGTTGTTCCCGTGTGAGAAAAAAAGTAAAAATTTTGGCCTAAACGACCGATTTTTATATGTCTTAAGTCTTATCCTCCTTACGTATATATATTATTTTGCTAATCTTTTATACAAGAACATTAAACGCGAGTCCATTGCTTGGAAAAAGTTTTAGGTTTTTTGCAAGTTCGCAATAATTGATTTTAAATATGTCTAAGTCGGATTAATTAGCTAAGCATTCACGAGTATACGTTATTAGAAATATTTAAATTGTGAAGAACAAGAGATTTATGAGTAAATATTAGTTTGATGCAAGCGTGAATTGTTTTAATACTTTAAAGCTCATAAGTGTTATAATTGTGGCTTTTTTTCCTCCCATTATCTTATTCACCATAATAATAAAGTGTTTTAATAAATTGAGTATAAACGGTTTTTTTTTGTTAATAGTTAGTTCTTAAAAGTATTTTTTTGTTAGTTTCTTTGTGATTTAGAGAGAGTATACACCAGGAATACTTAATTTGGCATACTATATGTATCACATGAATAAATATTTTGCTTATCCCTTAAAGAGCCTTAGGGTATATGGGGTAAGTAGAATCTAAAAAAAACTGTGGGCTGAATAAAGTTTACTGCATCTTGTCGGCTCACAACCGATGTTGCAGTCTTCTAAATAAAGCACATAGTAATAATCCTTGGTTGAAATATGTTTGCTGCATCTTGTCGGAGGCGTGGCCGATGTTGTAGCCTTCTAAAAGGACCATGGTCTTAAAAATGATTGCATATAATTTGGTCTTGTTTGTAACCTTACAGAGCCTTATGATATATTGGTGCAAATAAGATTGTTCCATTTATGTCTTAAAGAGCCTTAGAGTATATGACGTGAATGGCACCTTGCTTAAGTAACCTAATAAAAGCCAAATTTTGGTCGCCTTGATGTGGACTTAATCTTGATTGCATTGTTTTTCTTTTGAAAAGGGCTAGGAGCTAATTATTGCGTTTTAACCGTTACGCTTTATTTTCAGAATTAATAAGTATCGAAATAAAAGTCTTAAGAGCCATCGGGTCTAATAACTATAAATAAAATCATGAATACAAAATTAGGAATAAGGGAAGGAAAAGTAAGTACACAATTCACTTTTAAGATAGTGTTTAGCATCAGAATTTGGATTATACAATGATTTTGTTTTAAGTTTGGCTTTGAGAGAGTGACAGTTGGGGACGATAATTTATCCATTTGGACACATTAGTGCTTTTAGTATCCGTGATCCAAAAAATTTTAATCAATAGAATCATGAAAGCAATAGCATTATGTCACACATAAATAAGATATAATTTTATAAATCATGAAAAATCATAAAAGATGAAAAAAGTTATGTGAAAAAATGGGAAAGCCGGGTGTTTCTATAACTTGTTACATCCTTAACTTTCTCCACAAAAGGATTTTGGCTACTTTCAAAGGATTAGTTATGTGGAAGTTTAGAGAGGAATTGGTTATATAGCATATAATATTGCGTTGAGACAACGCAATCTATTAGTTTGGGAGGGAATTTTGATATGTGTGTGAAAACACATATCACGTTTATATTAAAAATAACCCTAAAGAGACCAAGATGAGCAGTAAAAATGCTTGAATACTGCTTGTTTGGTATGTGATGAATGTGTAGTACGTAAACATGTCAAATATCACAGAAAACGGTCAAAACCGGACAAACATATGACACAAGACGAAAAGATTGTACAAAACTGGGAGAAAGCTATCAAAAGCAAGATTGTCAACTCCAAGTCAACCTTTGTCTACAAAGTCAAACCATAAATGACAAAAATCCTAAAGTTACCAACCAGACCTTATCAATTATTAAACCACTAAAACCCTAACGTCGTTATCTCTTTACATTACAAAGATAACAACCCGTTATCTACCCCTATATAAACCTTGAGCCCAAAACCAACTCCCGGGCCCAAACCAAAGTCCAACCCTGTTCAACAGAATAATCAAACGCTACCCTTATTAATAAAAAAATTGAAAAAGCGGGAAAAGACGTTTACAGCAATTCATCGTCTTCTCAATTTTACCAAGGGGTCAAAATCATGGGGCTTTTGTCAATTGAGGGGCACAAAGGATAATTCAGGTGTTAAAGTACACCTTGGCAGCAACAAACGTCATTCATGAGCTCCTATTGGTCAATTTTGTAAAAGGAATGACACGTGGTCAAGTAGAGAAAGCACAAGATGATGGGATTTGCACTAGAGCTACTCATGAAAGTAACACAATGGTTTAGTACATTTTGACCTCTAAAAGTCAAAGTGTACTAAACCAAACACTCCTAATCCGATGTACAGATATTAAACTTGAACAAGCAATTTTTGAAATCAAATGAACACAACTTGATTAACAGATAATGAACAACTTATAATAAGCCTAATGAGCTATCCTACGCATATAATAAGCCATAAACAATAAGCTACACTATTTTTGGTTTTTATTATAATTTTTAAGACAAGTTAAGACAAATTATAAGCTAGACTTTAAAAAACTAAAACAGATAGCTAAATATGATGAATAAGCACAAAGAAGCAGAATAAAGCTCAAATAAGCAACTAGATAAGCATATAGGCAATTAATAAGAAAATTTAAGCTAGGAATTTAAAAACAAAATAGTAAATAGAGAACTTACTTATGCCTTAGCTTAACAAAGGCAAAATTTGCTCAAAGAGCTTATCAACAGCTCTGGCTTATCAAAGATAAGCCAGTAAAAGTCCTTGGAAGCTCATCCCTTGCTAGCTTCCCTTCCATAAGCTTAAGAGTCCAATAATCAAAGTATTAAGCTGATTTTAAGGTTTAAGTGAATTAAAGACTGAATTGAGCTCAATCACAAGCTTATAGACTTGTGAGAGCTGAAATGAGCTTATTGGTCCGTACACTATCACTAGAGCTTATAGAGAGATTTTGACAAATTTATTAAAGAAAACTCAAATTTTATTAACTAAAAATGCTTGATTACATTACTTGAAAAGAAGATTACAAAAGTTTAAATGAAAATTACAATGACTTAAAACTTAAAAGCTTAAGCTAAATTTACTAAAAATCTAAAAGCTAAAAACTAGGTAAGAAAAACATCCTCTTTGTGTGTGAGGAGTGAGGCTTTATATAGCCCGTTGGAGAAGCTTCTAGGCACAGGTTGTTACACGCTCCAATCAATCACTGCCATTCATTCTTTCAATCATTGGAAGATTAATCTTGGCCGTTAGATCATATCTTAGCTTTTACGGATTGCCAGCGTGGAAATCCGTGATTGTGACATGTTGTGCTTCTTCTGAGTGTACTTCAAGTGTGAAAATCCCATCCTTGAGTGTTACTTAGCATCCAACGTGGCATTCACTTTGTGGGTTTCCACCAATGAGAGGGCTTGGGTG
>BQNB010064753.1:3627-13971 GCA_026074375.1 Tanacetum coccineum | reverse complement strand
TTCATTACCGAACCACTATAAATCCTCGCGTTGTGGTTTGATTGTTCTTACTCTTATCTTTTGTCTTACTTTATCATTTTATATACTTATATTGTTCATATTGTGCAAGCATTGAATTCACAAAAAGTTGAGTCTAAGTTTTATAAACAAACATAAACCTTAAATTAAAAAGCGGTAAACTATTCAACCCCCCTTCTAGTTTTCTACATTTTGTTTATGTCTTTGTATTAGCGTGACTCTTTTACCTCAATACAAGACCTATTTTTCTTGTGTTTGGTATTGTCATGACACTTTGTGTCCATTTTTGTTTTGTTTAATGCTTTTAGTTCTCTCTGTTGTTGACACCATTGTATTGTGATGATACCCATGACGTTACGCCTCGTGTTTCCGCCTTGGCGGGGTGTGACAAATTGGTATCAGAGCCAATGGCTATAGAGAAGTAGGTGGTTGAACCTAGACTATATCCTAGGAGTCCTTCATATAGCTGCATTATAGGGTTTAAGTGTTTAATTTCGTAAGTATTATATTTTCTCGCTTATCCGAAAGCTTTAATTATAATTATTTCATATTTTTTTCTACTATTATCTAATAATATATATATATATATATATATATATATATATATATATATATATATATATATATATATTTTTATATATATATTATTTCCTTATTATTTTTAGTTCTATGGTTTCCCCTACTCGTAGAAAATTAGGTTGGGGTTCGTTGTCCCAACTTGACTTAAGCGTTTAAGGACCAGTGACGGGGCCTTAGATTAAAAGGACGAACGCAAAATTGCCAATACCCCTTGATATGTATCCGTGCCGAGTTGAGGAAAGTTGATTATGAGAAATTTAGAAGGAAAAAATGGATATGAAGAAAGGAAATTTGAGGAATTGATTCAAAGGTATGAAACCTCTGAATTCCCTGGATACACATCATCTAAGGAAGAAGAGGAAGAAGAGGATGAAGAAGAGGAGGAAGAAGAGGATGAAGAAGAGGAGGAAGAAGAGGAGGAAGAAGAGGAAAAGGAATAGTCAGAAAAGAATGGATCAAAGGAGGCGTCAGAAATGGGGTCAAACTTCGAGTCTCCAAGATATGCAGCATTCGACAATGAAGCGGAATCAGATCTCGAGTCCACATCAAGGAGTGAACCCAAGTGTAAGGAGATGGAAGATACTTGTGAGAGTGGCGTTCGACCCAAACCAGATTGCATCTAAAACTGTTCCTGCCTATATGTTACCCGACTATCCATCTCGTTTCATTTTGAAAAAAAAAATTAGTTCATTTTTCTATGGTTGGAGCCATGTTTAGGAATGTTATTTTTTACTTTTGGATTTTCAAGTATTTTAATATTATGACTTAAGTATTTGCTGGATTATTTCCGCGTGTGATGAGTTGAATGATTTGAATTATGTGTTATGGGGTGTGTTAACCTTAAGAAGTGTCATCATAGGAGGGAGTAAATTTGTGAAAGGGGTCATCTATAATTATGATGGCCAACATAATTATACATGCGCCACAACACAAGTGGACTTGCATGTATGATTACATGGATTGATGTTGACACGTTATATGTTGGTTATACTTGTACGTATATGGTAATGTGTAGAGTATGATAAGATTATGCGATTGGAAATCCTTATTATATCGTCTAATGTATATAAATTTTATCTTTTATAAGAATGGCTCCAGCCACACAAAGCGGCCCTAGCAACGACGAGAACCCTGACATCGCTGCTATCATCGCGCAACAGTTGCAAAACATCATTCCTCAAATTGTCACCCAAGTAACTAATAATGTGAACAATGCAAATGCTAATGGTGGGAATGGGAATGGTGGAAATGGTGGGAATGAGAATGGTGGAAACAATGGATGTTCTTACAAGGCATTCTTGGCTTCTAATCCCCGAGACTATGATGGGAAAGGTGGTGCAGTAACACTTACTAGGTGGATTGAGAAAATGGAGTCAGTGATAGAAAATAGTGGATGTGCGGAGAATCAAAAGGTGAAGTATGCTGCTAGTTCATTCATAAATAAGCCCTTGACTTGGTGGAACACCCAGGTTTAGGCAAGGGGTTGTGAAGCTGCTATGGGAATGACATGGGTTGAGTTCAAGGCGTTGCTTGTGGAAGAGTTTTGTCCAAGTAGCGAATTGGAGAAGCTGGAGATTGAGTTTTGAAATCATACTATGGTTGGGGCTAATCATGCGGGGTATATTGATCGGTTCCATGAGTTGGCCAAACTGGTCCCACACTTAGTAACTCCTGAGTCGAAGTGCATCCGAAGGTATATAAGCGGATTGGCATATTAAATTCATGGAATGCTCCGAGAAACTTAACCAACCACGATACAGAGTGCTATTCTTAAGGCTGGGATACTTACTGATAAGGCAGTCCGCTGTGGCACATTGACAAGGAGTAGTGAGAAAAGAAAGAAAGTGGAAGAAACAAGTAAACAAGGAGGTTCATGGAAAGATAATAAGAAGGCAAAATTGGGAAAAAGGTTTGTGGCGACAGCTCCTCCTAGAAATGAACAGGTGGGCTCATATTCTAAGTGTGCTAAGTGTTCTGCTTATCATCCAGAAGGTGGACCTTGTAGGTTATGTTTAAACTGTTAGAAACCGGGCCACTTTGCCAGAGATTGTCGGGCGCCGGTTAAGCAGGTGGCGCCAGTTAGTACTGTTAGGATGGAAAATAATCAAAGGATTTGTTATGAATGTGGGAGCTCCGAACATCTACGCAATACTTGTCCTAAGTTGAACCGAGCACCTGGTCAAGCAGGAAACCATTTAGCTTTGGAGGGCAACCGAAATACCCAGAACAATGGGAATCAAGCTAGAGGAAGGGCCTTCAGTGTGAATGCAGTCGATGCCCTGCAGGATCCTAACGTTGTGACGGGTACTTTTTCTTTAAACGATCACTTTGCTACTGTACTATTTGATTCTGGAGCTGATTTTAGTTTTATTTCCACTAAATTTGCTCCCTTAGTAAATGTGAAACCTAGTATTGTAAGCCCTGGATATGTAATAGAGATAGCTAATGGTAAGAAAGAAGAAGTTGATAGGAGTATCCATGACTGCAAACTAGAACTAGGAAATTCCTTGTTCACTATAGATTTGATACCATTGGGTTATGAAAGTTTTGAAGTGATTGTGGGGATGAATTGGTTATCTAAGAATAAGACCGAGATAGTGTGTCACGAGAAGGTGGTTAGGATACCGTTGGAAGGTGGTGAGATACTTCGAGTTTAAGGGGAACGTACTTTAGGAGGCACAAAAACACTAATGAACACGAGGGCAGATGAACCGGAGTTGAGTGATATTCCCGTTGTACGAGATTTCATTGATGTATTTCCGTACTTGTCGGGATTGCCACCGCAACGACAAGTTGAGTTCCGCATAGATTTAATTCCCGGAGTGACGCCGGTTGCGAAGTCTCCATATCGACTAGCACCCTCAGAAATGTAAGAGTTGTCTGAACAACTTCAAGAATTACAAGATAAGGGCTTTATTCGGCCAAGTCATTCTCCGTAGGGAGACCCAGTATTGTTGGTTAAGAAGAAGTACGGTTCATTGCGCATGTGCATAGACTACCGGGAATTGAACAAGTTGACCTTCAAGAACCGTTATTGCAAGGAGCGCGTTAGTTCTCTAAGATAGATCTTCGTTCTGGTTATCATCAACTTAGAGTGCATGAGGATGATATCCCAAAGACAGCGTTCAGAACGCGATACGGACACTTTGAGTTTACGGTTATGCCTTTTGGGTTAAACAATGCACCATCGGTCTTTATGGACTTAATGAACCGAGTTTGAAAACCGTACTTAGATAAGTTTGTCATCGTATTCATTGATGATATCTTGATCTACTCAAAGACTAAGGAGGATCATGAAATTCATTTGAAGTTGGTGTTGGAGATGCTGAAGAAGGAGAGATTGTATGCTAAGTTTTCCAAGTGTGAGTTCTGATTGCGAGAAGTGCATTTCCTCGGTGACGTGGTCAATCATAACAGTATTCACGTGGACTCAAGTAAGATTGAGGCAGTAAAGAACTGGAAAGCTCCTATAACACCGACCAAAATACGATCATTTTTGGGGTTAGCTGGTTACTACCGACGTTTTATCGCGAACTTCTCTAAGATTGCTAAACCCTTTACTACGTTGACTCAGAAAAACAAGAAGTATGAGTAGGGCGCGGAGCAGGAAGAGGCTTTCCAGACTTTGAAAGATAATTTGTGTAATGGTCCAATATTGTCATTGCTGATGGAATTGAAGATTTTGTAGTCTACCGTGATGCGTCGAATCAAGGGTTAGGTTGTGTACTCATGCAAATAGGCAAGGTAATCGCCTATGCATAACGACAATTGAAGATCCATGAGACTAAAATTGGGAGCAGTAGTGTTTTCTCTTAAGACTTGGAGGCATTACTTGTACGGAACTAAGAGTGTCATCTATACGGATCATAAGAGTCTACAACACATATTCGATCAGAAGGAGTTGAATATGCGTCAAAGGAGGTGTATTGAGTTATTCAGCGACTATGAGTGTGAGATTCGCTACCATCCAAGTAAGGCGAATGTAGTAGCTGATGCCTTAAGTAGAAAAGAGCGAGTGAAACCTAGACGTGTACGAGCAATGGCTATGACCATTCAGTCTGGAGTTAAAAGAATGATATTGGCACCCCAGAGTGATGCGTTCAAGGAAGAGAACACGCCAGCAGAAAGATTACACAGATTAGACTAGCAGATGGAAAGAAAAAAGATGAGAGCTTATACTTTATGGATTGCATATGTGTTCCGTTAGTGGGAGGTGTGAGAACCATAATCATGGACGAAGCTCATAAGACTAGGTACTCTGTTCATCCGGGAGCGAATAAGATGTACCATGATCTTCGAGATATGTATTGGTGGCCGGGTATAAAGAGGGATATCGCTACGTATGTTAGCAAATGTTTAACTTGTTCGAAGTGAAGGCTGAGCACCAAAGGCCTTCGGGTTTATTGCAACAACCAGAGATACCCGAGTGAAAATGAGATAATATCACTATAGATTTTATCACGAAGTTACCTAGGATGAAGAGTGGGCATGATACTATATGGGTAGTAGTCGACAAACTGACCAAGTCAGCTTATTTTTTGGCAACACGTGAGGATTATAGTATGGAGAAGTTGGCAAGGCTTTACATCGATGAGATTGTCGCACGGCATGGAGTGCCTGTGTTGATTATTTTGGATCGAGATGGACGATTTACATCACGTTTCTGGCAAACATTACAGAAAGCTTTAGGGACGCGATTGGATATGAGTATAGCTTATCATCCTCAGACGGGTGGACAAAGTGAGCGTACAATTCAGACATTGAAGGATATGTTAAGAGCGTGTGTGATCGACTTTGGTGGCTGTTGGGATGTTCATCTACCGTTAGCTGAATTTTCTTATAATAATTGTGGAAATCGTAGCATTCGATGTGATCTGTTCGAGGCACTGTATGGAAGGAAAAGTAGTGTCGCCGTCTGATGGGCATGAAAATTGGAGACAGTGGTTAATTGGACCAGAATTGGTACAAGAGACGACTGATAAAGTAGTCTTGATAAAGGAAAAGCTCAAAGCTGTAAGAGATCGTCAAAAGAGTTATGTTGATAATAGGCCCAAACCACTATAGTTTGAGGTTGGGGATCAAGTGTTATTGAAAGTGTCGCCTTGGAAAGGCGTGATACATTTTGGAAAGAAAGGTAAGTTGGCATCGAGGTATGTAGGACCATTTGAAATTCTTGAAAAGATCAGGCCTGTAGCTTATCAGTTAAGATTGCCCGAGGAATTGAGTAGCGTGCACGACACATTTCACGTGTCGAATTTGAAGAAGTGTTTGGCGGATGCAAATCTACATGTGCCACTAGATGAGATTAAGATTGACAAAACCCTTTGTTTTGTTGAGGAACCCATATAAATTATGGATCGTGAGGTTAAGAGTTTGAAATGTAGTAAGATTCCAATTGTTAAGGTTCGTTGGAATTCAAAGCGTGGCCTTGAGTTCACGTGGGAATGTGAGGACCATATGAAAGCTAAGTATCCCAGATTGTTTGTTGACTGTGCTGTTGAACCTACTAGTTAAATTTCGAGATGAAATTTCCTAAACGAGGGGATACTGTGACAACCGTGACTTAAGCAGGTTAATCAAACCGTTAGAGTTGACTAAAGTATTATTATGTGTTATAATTGTGTGCTTATGTGATCTTATATGAGTATTTGATATCATCTGATGCGTGTTTTATCTATTAGTGATGGGATTGTGGTTTTTGGTAGTATTTATTTCTTCACATATTGTGAAATAGAAATGATAGCATGTTATATGTGTTATGTGTAATTTGGTTGAAATAATTGTTATTATGAGCGTTTAAGAGTATATAATGGATTATTAGTTTTTGAAGTTAGTCTAGTATGCTTAATTTATTTAAAGTAGGTTTTTTCTAAACTTAGGACGTAAATTTATTAAAATGAAATTTATAAATTAGTACGTTTAAAACTAGTTTATTTAAAAAGTTTGCAAAATTTAAAGGGTTTTTATAAAATACGAAAATAACGGGGTAAATATGTATTTAATACTAATTAGGAGACGCTATATATTTATATATATTTATAATATATTTATATCTTACTATATGGGTGTTAATTCGACAGTTATAGCAAAAAGAAAAATAAAGAACAAAATTTGATATAATTAGGATTTAGATAGTATAAATTAAAAAAACCAAAAAAAACCTAAATCAAGTTTTTTTTCTCCCGTCTTTTGTATGTTCGGCGCTTTATTATGTTGTATATTCTCTCCTTAATGAAATGTTTTTTTTAATTAAGAACCAAGGTGGTGTTCAAGTGTAATCAAGTAAGGTTTAGGTATGTTTTCAATTAAAGTTTTTGTTTATTTTTTTTTTAGTTAGTTAACTTTAATTGAGGGAATAATTAGAGTTCATAAATTTTATGTAATTAATGATATAATAACTATATGGGGTGTCGAGGGAGTGTGTTACTTATATTATCAATTATTTTCAAACTCATCTATATTTTATTTATCTAAACAACCATAATCTCATTCACTCTCCACAAACACATATATATATAACAAAAGATAAACTAAATACCCATAAACAACATAACCAAAAACAACACACTAGATACAGATATAGAGATATTTATATGTAGTGAGTCGATTGTATGTATCTCACCCCACTCCATCCAAAACACAACACAAAACCCAAACAAACACCAAAAAATTACACTCATAGATCTCAATACATATGTATATCCAAACACATCTTAAAAAATAACATCACTCTCCAATAGAGATACTACCCAAACAAAACAAAACACCACACCAATACTAGCTAAACTCAATAACTCCCATACACAAAGACTCCCTCTCAACTCAAAATTATATTTCATATTCACAAACAAAATCTATCCTATAATCTCACTATATTTCCAACACTCCACCATATAACAATGACTCCTCTCTAAATCCTCATATCACTCGATACTAAAATTTACATACTTACCCCTATATCACCCCCACATTCAAAAATCCACAGCTCGCTACACTACACACACAGAGCATTATGAGTTTATTATTTTCAATGTGAGAGATATAGTTTATTACTCTAAAAATTTTTTGTTCTTTTATCGCAATAATCTATATCGCATTCACTAATAATCTCTTCAACCCACCAAGAACTTCAAACGATAAAATCATTTCTTTATTCTTTAAAAACTATATTAATAACTTAATTTTACTTAGCCTATCTACCTTCTTTTATCTATATTAATTTTATATTTTTTTTACCACCCCTAGACTAATAATCTTTATAATTACTATTATATCTATACTACTAAACACACAACCACCTTACTAATAAATCCCCCTTTATATAGTCTTCCCAATCTCATACGCTATTTTTCTTTAATTGTTTTTAATATTTTTTAAACTTTATCTATACTTATTATATTCTATATCTACTATTTATATTTTTTTTTATCTTTTTTTTTTTTTCAACACCCTTTTTATATCTTTTTATATCTAAAATGTAATTTGTATAATTTTTTTCATATTTTTATTTTTGATTTTTATTTATGATTATATATTCATTTTTACAATTACTTTCCTATTATTTCTATAGTACATATGTTTTTTGTGTTTGTCTTAGGGTAATTATTAAAGTTTTGTTTTGTAGTCTTATTAAATATTTTTTACTCTCATCCTGTTAGTTATAGTGTTACATATACCCAATCAGCAATCAGTAAATTTATCTTTAGTTCATTTTCACCCTAATTGCCTCCTCTTTTTTGACTACAAGCCTTCTTATGTTGTTTAATTGATTCTTAAGAATTCAAAAATCCAATATAAGCTCCTCCCATATATGACACTCGTATAGATGTGAGGGTCCCCCCCCCCCCCCCCCCCTATATCCCACACACCTCTCCTTCTTCAGCAGTTGGATACCAAACATTTCAAATGAACTCTCATGATCCTCCTTAGTGCTTTGTGAGTATGATTGCATAGTGTGGGATACGCGTCGAGTGCTCTTGTGACGATGTGAATGTGATGTGTGGTGGAGTGAGAGAGAGACGAGACTAGAGCGAGACGATAGCTTTCGATTTGGAGAGAAGGATGTAGTCTGAACGCGGATAGTATATGTTAGACGTTAGTTTTGTTCGTTTAATAGTATGTGAGAATGCTAGTGTACAAAAGTGGGTTACTGTGTGAGTTATATATGTATCGGAGTGAGTGTGTAAGTGAAGTAGTGAAGTCAGCTGTTGGTTCAGTAGACCTCATATGGTGGTTCTAGTAAGATAGAGGGATAGGCATTTGGCTGGACAGGTGTGTTATGAAGGATACGCGATACAGTTCAGAGTGAGATCCTTGTGAGGCATTTTGTTATAATTGTGAGAGCACGCTCTATAATGGGTGTCTTCACAAAATTTCTACAAGCGGAGTAGATATGTGAGGATACTACTGTGATACAGTCATGAGATTCTGATTAGTATAGAGTAGATTCTATGAGGTAGTGCATGTGAGTGATGAGGGAGTAGTTGCTCGATAGCATAGGTGTTTATTCTCATAGCTTATATGTGTAATATATGCTCTATACTATATGTTGAGTTCCAATGCATAGATGGAGAGTGTTACTAAGTAAGATGGGTCGTGGATGTTTTTGTGACTCGTGTATTGTTGACTTTCTTGATCGGTGTTACATCATTGAGTTGTAGCGCATATCATAGAGTTTGTAGTATCACTAATTCTTAGTTTCTGTTATTATATGGAGAGTGTCATGGGTCTATTCTGGAACACTATAGGGTAGAAGTCATGTACAGAGTGCTGCCTAAGCTGAGATGATCTGATCTGTTCTCGCTACTAGATTAGATGTGATGTGTGTATATAGATCAGATATCATTAATGAATACGATGACAAACTTAGCTAAATACGGTTTGCGAAACGGTTCTTCAAGTCATGAAAAACCGTGGATGAATTTGTTAACCAAAAAGGCCATGAACCGTCTAAGACTAAAGACTGCTGGTGCATTGGTTAACCCAAAAGGCATAACCGTAAACTCAAAGTGTCCGTATCGCATTCTGAACGCTGTCTTTGGGATATCATCCTCATGCACTCTAAGCTGATGATAACCAGACCGAAGATCTATATTAGAGAAGTAACGCGTTCCTTGCAATAACGGTTCTTGAAGGTCAACTTATTCAATTCCCGGTAGTCTATGCACATGCACAATGAACCATACTTCTTCTTAACAAACAATACTAGGGCTCCCCACGGAGAATGACTTGGCTGAATAAAGTCCTTATCTTGTAATTCATGAAGTTTTTCAGACAACTCTTACATTTCTGAGGGTGCTAGTCGGTATGGAGACTTCGCAACCGGCGTCGCTCCAGGAATTAAATCTATGCGGAACTCAACTTGTCGTTGCGGTGGTAATCTCGACAAGTCTTCCAGAAATACATTAGTGAAATCTCGTACAACGGGAATATCACTCAACTCCGGTTCATCTGCCCTCGTGTTCATTAGTGTTTTTGTGCCTCCTAAAGTACGTTCCCCTTGAACTCGAAGTATCTCACCACCTTCTCGTGTCACACTATCTCGGTCTTATTCTTAGATAACCAATCCATCCCCACAATCACTTCAAAACTTTCATAACCCAATGGTATCAAATCTATAGTGAACAAGGAATTTCCTAGTTCTAGTTTGCAGTCACGGATACTCCTATTGATAAGTGTAAAATACACATATCCATTTATGCTTAAAATAGCCCAAATAAACCCAAAACAGACCAAAAATAGCAACAA
>BQNB010064752.1:0-35193 GCA_026074375.1 Tanacetum coccineum | reverse complement strand
GGCTTCTTTTTGAACTCTTCTGATTCTCGTGTCCGTGCTTACTTGTTTTTGACTGTTTTCTTGTGATTTTTGACTTATCCGTACCTGTATACACAAAACACAAATACAAGCATAAGTTTGCCATTTTTGGTCTGTTTTGGGTTTAATTGGGTCATTTTAGGTACAAACGGATATGTGTATTCTACACTTATCAGTTGTGCATTGCATCATTGGGTCCATGATGTCGTTTTCAATGTCAGCAATCAACTTGTGATTCTGACAGCATATGTATTGACCCGGTTTCTGCCTTAAGTTGTGTGGAGGGCTTCTTTCTTTAGACCCTTTATCCATACATTTCTTTTTCATTCTTCAACGCCTTCAATGCTTACTAAGACGTCATTACTAACACCTTGTTGTGATTGTTCCAGTGTTAACTCAATCTTAGTCGGCATTATTCCCATATACATTCATCTCCAATCATACCTAAGGACTGCTATTTCTAACTTTGGATTATCCTTGGGTAGATCCTCCGGTTCTGGTTGGATCATAGGATTGATTCTTAACCTAACCACCTATGACCAATTAAATTGTCATGAAATTAAGATTTTGTTGGTATAAGAACGAACATAAAACTTTTCTCTAGCACATTGGAGAAAACATATTAGCATGAATTATATGGAACATTAACTTGCTCCCCCTCAATTTTACATATGTTTGACACCAAAAAAATGATACCAAGTTGTAAAATGAATATAAAATTGAGGGTTAGCATTGTTGAGCACACAATTTTGAAAGATTATGAATTGTCATTGAAGAATTCTTGAAAAATTGTGCTCAACCACTAAATCATCTTATAACATACAATCTATTGAGTAGTCATTATTATTACAGATTTGTTATTAAGAGATTTTTGATAATGTTTTGAATACATAAGAATTGTCGTGAGATGATGTATCCAAAATCATTAAAACTTTGTTTTTCGAAAAACTCCCCCTCAAACATTGACTCATTTTGAAAATGACACCAAATGTAGAAGAATTGTCTTGTAAAACTTTATGAGGGATGGAGTGTTGAACACACAATTTTGAAAGATTTTGAATTATCATTGAGAAATTCTTGAAAAATTATGTTCAACATTTTGAAAAACATCATGTTAGAAGACTTCTCTTCTAACGCTAAGGATAAGCGCACTGAAACGTACACTCTCCTTTGTCGTTCGGGTCCGAGTTGCAATCTGAGAGCGATTACAAGTCATAAAGAAAATTAGAAATGACATGTTTTGAAAGCATTTGAACTCTTGCTCGAACTTCATTTACACGCCCGTGTCAATATTAATCGACATTTCTAGGTACGTAAATGTTATCGATTCCAAGAGACATGTCGAGAAGATTCTTTTTGGAAAAATTTCTGATTTTTTTGATTTTGTATTTTGTGTTTATATGTTTTATATTATTGTATTTTCTTTTTTTTTAAATATTTACAAGTCGATGTTTGATGAAATATCAAGCAGATTCATTTGCCAGAACCTCCAGTTCTGCTAGAGTCAAACATGTCATACCAATTCGTCTGACAAGATACTGAAACCTATATTCTGGTAAGGCTTTAGTAAACATATCAGCTAATTGGTATTCAGTTCTGACAAAATACAATTCAATTATACCATTTTCAACCTGTTCCTTGATGAAATGATATCTAGTATGTATGTGCTTGGTATGTGAGTGTTGCACGGTGTTGCATGAGATTGCTATGGCTGACTGAGAATCGCACTACAATAGTATTTTGTTGTAGTTGAAGCCATAATCCTTAAGCTGTGTCCTCATCCACATTACTTGAGCACAAATTGCAGATAACGCCAAGTACTCAGCCTCTACTGATGACATTGTAGTGCAATCCTGCTTCTTTGACATCCAGCTGACTAACTTATCACCTAGGAACTGTACATCCAGCATGGTCGGCATCTAAAAAAGCTGTTAGTTCATAGCCAGAATCCTTCGGATACCAGAGTCCCATGTTAATGGTACCCCTCAAATATTGAAAGATCCTTTTAACCTCTTTGAGGTGTTTTTCAATCAGTCTTGCTTGATACCTTGCATAATAACATACTGCTTGCACTATATCTGGTCTACTAGATGTCAGATACATGAGTGACCCGATTTTACTACGGTAATCAGATTGGTCTACGGGTTCTCCACTCAAATCTACATCTAGTTTGGGTTTTGTAGCCAATGGTGTACCAATGGAGTGACAATTGTCCATATTATGCTTTTTCAGAATTTCTAAAGCGTACTTGGCCTGATTGATAAAAATACCTTTTGGGGACTGGTGGATCTGAAGTCCTAAAAAGAATTTCATCTCCCCCATTAAGGACATTTCAAATCTACTGTGCATTAACTTTTCAAATCTTTTTGAATATTTAGGGTTTGTAGACCCAAAAATTATGTCATCAACGTAAATCTGCACAAGTAGAATATCCTCCCCGTATTTTATCTTGAATAAAGTTGGGTCAATTGTACCTTTAGTAAAGCCTTTGGACATCAGGAAGTTTGATAGTTCATCATACCAGGCTCTTGGAGCTTGCTTTAATCCATACAAAGCTTTCCTGAGAAGGTATACTTTTTCTGGATGATCTGGATCAACGAACCCTTCCGGCTGAGCAACATAAACCTCCTCCTTCAGTAGACCATTAAGAAATGCCGTTTTCACGTCCATCTGATAGATTGGAAAAGACTTGTGTGTTGCGTGGGCAACAAAAATCCGAACTGCCTCCAAGCGAGCAACTGGTGCAAATGATTCTTCAAAATCAATACCCTCTTCCTGAGCATAACCTTTAGCTACAAGTCGTGCTTTGTTGCGAATTACAGTCTGATCTTCATCCTTTTTGTTCTTCCATAACCACTTTAGCTTTATAATCATCTTGCCAAATGGTTTGTCGACTAGTTCCCAGACTTTTAGTCTGTCGAACTGATGAAGTTCTTCCTGCATTGCTTCAATCCATGCAGAATCAGCCATTGCGTCCTTAATGTTCTTCGGTTCGACTATACTCACCGTGAGCGCGAACATACACATTTCAGGATCTGTGGCAAGTTGTCGTCTTGTTTGAACTGGCATGGTTGGATTTCCATGAACTTGTTCTAATGGATGATCTCTGGTCCATCGGTAATCATGACTTTGTGGTTGAAATGAATGCACATCGGTATTATCAATGTTGCGTGAGGAAGACTCACCAATTTCTTGTACCCGTGTACAAAAAGGATTGATAAATTTAGCTTCTTGAAATGATGCATTCGGTGCTTGATCATTGTTGTTGTCCTCAGCATGACCGTGTGCTGGATTGTAATATTCTTCAAGTAAAGGACTAAAGAGAAATTCCAACCCTTGTTGTGACGAATCTGTCTTCTCTGCTGTAGGAACAACATTTTGTCTTGGGGGCACGGGGTCAGAGTTGTCATAATCTGACGCCTTTTGTCCTTGAGGAACGAGGCCTGAAGAGACATTTTCAACAGACATCTCTTGTCGTTGTGGTGCGAGGTCTGAACTGTTGTGATCAGACATCATTTCTTTGATTTCATCAAACTTGATATGAATGGACTCAACTATTAAGCGTGTTCTCTTGTTGTAAACACGATATCCCTTCGACTGAGTAGAATATCCCACCATGGATCCCCTTTTTCTTTCATCTTATCCAGATTTTCTCCATATCTAGTTATGTAACAAATGCAACCAAAGATGTGAAGATGTTTTATTGAAGGTTTCCTGTCATTAATGATGTGATACGCCGTCTTTCCATGAGTCGATATGATGATTGATCTGTTCTGAGTATAGCATGCGGTTGCAACTGCTTCAGCCCAAAATGATAATGGAAGCTTAGAAGCTGAGAGCATTGTTCGAGCAGCCTCAACAAGAGTGCGGTTCCATCTTTCGACAACGCCGTTCTATTCAGGTGTTCGAGGAGTGGAAGTCTGATGTTCAAATGCTTTTTCTTTGAAAGACAGCATGGAGTGTCTTGTTCAAGAACTCTGTGCCTCTGTCAGTATGGACACTAATAACTTGAGCTTGAAGATTACGTTGAATCATCGTGAGAAAGTCTTTGAGAATTTCTGGTGTTTCATCCTTGGATCGTAAAAAAAGAGTCTAAGTGTATCTTGAATAGTCATCAACAATCACCAGAATATATTTCTTCCCATTTATGCTTGCAACCCGCATTGGACCACACAAGTCCATGTAAAGCAAATTCAGCCTTCCTTTGGAACTTGGAACAACTTTTGACTTAAATGAGCTTCTTTTTGCTTTACTCATTTCACAAGACGAACAAAGTTGATCCTTGACATATTTCAACTTAGGTAAGCCTGTCACAATATCTTTCTTTGAGAGTAAGGTGATGTAATCGAAGTTAAGATGAGAAAAGTCTTCGATGCCATAAACAATGCTTGTGTTGCGGGAAGCTTTAGCCATGAACATGAATTAGAGTTGATGCAAGTTGTTTCTTTCTAAGGAGAATACTTGTGTAGAGATCGGAATACCACGATTACCAGTTAGTAAATCGTTGCCCTGAAGATCTCTCACAAAACCAAGTAGATTTCCTAAAGCAACCTTCCAAACCCGCATCATCTGACAGTGACCAACCGTGAAAAGATTGTGATTGAGGCCTTCAATGTAATAAACTGTTTGATCATGACATTTCTGAATTCAGATTCCATATAACACAAGAATTGGTGCAAATTGATCATTTCTAAAACGAACTACCTAGAAATTTCTCCACAAAATTACCACAGCTGAGTTTGCACGTCATGTGCTTTGTGCATCTCCTGATGTCAACAATGAATAGGATAAGTTGTACATCTGCAAGAGAATTAGGAGGCCGAATGGAACATTGGACAAAATTGGATCCTAAGGAATTTGCTCTCATCAAGACATTAGTAATCCTAGAGACAATGTCTATTGTGGGAGCTAATACTTGTTGACAGATATCTTTTCATGTTCTTAGGGCCCATCCATAATCTTTTTGGTTCCTAAGAGGCTTTTTGTGTCCATGTATATCCTGTGTACATTTCTTAGCTATCACCATTTCCATTCTCTGATTTGGTTTCTCATACAAAATCACTATATTTAGTAACTCTTGGATTTTCGGATAGTGGTATCTGATGCAAAAATATTTTCTTATGGAGTGTGGCAATAATTTGTTATAGCTTTTCTCTTGGGTTTCTTAGCACTAAATAGGCACAAACTTGGCTCTTAGTTCTAGCGTTCACGTCATTCAAGTATCTAGAAACACACGCATCATGATTAGAATTAAACACACATTTTCCACATTCAACACAAACAGCATTCACATTCGAAGTTATGGAATTTGAACTGTCATTACACGCAGTTACAAACTTTGTTTTCTTAGAAATACTAGAAATCCTATGATTGTCTTCTTACTTCCTTTCTTTTTAAACTTCACTTGACTATTGTTTGGCACCGACCTTTTCTGTAACTTGATAGCACTTCAAGCTGTGGTTTCTGCTAAAACACTAGTAGTGTGGATTTACTCCCTGAAGGATGTAGACAGTGAGGATTAGTATTCTAGAAGCATGAGGCAACTGCGGTTTCTTGTTTTGTGTTTTGGTAATGGCAAATTACTATACATCATGGTTTAAGGCACAATTCGAGTGTATTTCCGCTTGTTTTCTATTCTGAGGCAAATTCTGTTGAGTGACTGGTTTAAACAAACCATCTGACACATTAGTTTTATTAACCGACTGTTTCGTTTGAAAACTTCTCATTTCAAGAGAATTTGAAAAAGGAGTCGATTTTCCTAAAACTGATGGTTTTGAAATCCGTGAGCATTCGGTTTGTTCGAACAACAGATGGTTTATCAAACTGGGTTTCCACAGACTTTCCTTGTATTTCTCAATCGAGTTTCTTTAACTCAACTGATGGCTAGGTTCTTGTCTTGATTTGAGCTTTCAAACCCTGTATTTCATGATTATTGTTCACCGTTATTTTTGAAATTACATTTGATCCATTTCTTTGCAAATGAGTTGTTTTTCATTTTTTTCTTTACATTGTTGTAAGCAAGTTCAAGACAAATCGACGAGTGGTTTTCAAGTTTAGCAAACTCTTTAAAGTTTATTATGAACTTCTTTGTTAACAGATTCAGTTTGTTTCGAAAACCTTTTTGTGCAAGACATTTACATTCTTGAGAGTACTTTATAAAGATACAAGCATTGTCAAGGGTAATTCAGCATAAGCATTTAAATCAGATTAGATGAATGCAAATATAAACAATGTACATCCTTAGACACACACCTCTCTCGAGATGTAGATCATATATGTTTGAAAAATAAGCCTTTTTAGATTCAAGTTCGTTCAACCTCTTTTTCAGGGATTTATGGACTCATATGCTTATGCATTTCTGTTTTTAAGTTCATGTTCAAACAAAAACTATCATTTTGAGTTTTTATGAAAGAGGTATCATTTATAAGGTTTTATCAAAATTCCATATCTTTAGATGTGGCCCCCGAAAAATAATAACTAGTATTTTTAAACCAAGGTTGATCAACAATTTCTCTAAATTGATTGATGTTAAGGTCATGTTCGTTAAAAACTTGTCAACTTTTACTATGGATTTCGAAACGAGTGAAGGCAACGTTTTTAGCAATGTTTGTTTTGTTCTTAACAAATGGTTTTCTCCACATGTCTTCCTAACTTCTTTTGCAGCGTTCCAACTGATAAAGATACTCTGTGGGTGCTTGAAAATTTCATAAGGGCTATTTTGTTTTTGTATAATCATATCGGTATTAACATAATTTCTTTATTCATTTTGATCTACTTCATTTTGCAAGAGTCATGGTCTCTTCCTATTGGGGGAAAAATCTCGTTTGCAAGATCGAGTATTCATATGGATCTGTATAACACAGGGGTTCTCAAACGAGCACTTCTTGAGGTACTTGGATTAGTAAGGTTGGTCTACCATTATATGACGAGGCATTTGGGTGCCTAACATTTGACACATGGTCTGAATTGACTGAATCTATAGTGGGGTGTAATACTTCTCGTCATTCAAATAAACTTTCCAATTCGTTTGTCCATTCTCACAATAGTAATACTTGTCATTATCTTTTTCTTCCTTAACTTTAAATCCGAAATGACCGTACTTTTCTCTTTGGACAGTTATTGGACCTGCAAAGTTATGAACTTTGTTTAAAAGAAACCTTTTTACTAACTCATCGTGGTTTTGATTGGACACTGGAAATTTCATGGCTTTAGTTTTTAAAACCTTCTTGTATGTCATGTTCTTTCGAGGCTATAGTCACTAGTGTTTCATTTAACTTTGTTTGAAGAATGTCATAATCATCGTCCGGTTATTAGAAAGGCTAGTACTTCTCAAGCTCATTTCTGTTTGTTCTGAAGTGCAATAAGACAACTATCCGACAACTAGTGCCTCCCCCAAAGCACTACTAGTTCATTCAAGGATAAGTTTTGACTCCTCTAGTTCTTGAGTCAATGATGCGTTTGCTTTCTTTAATTGCTTTAAAATCGTTTTGTTTTCCTTAGTATCAAGAGTTAAGTTTGCAATTAAATTAGCAAGCACAACACGCTCGTCATCACATTCTGTAGCATTTTGGTCAACCTGATTATCATTATTACATATATTTGAAGAATCAGGACAAGTGACATTGCTATCATCCTTCTCACAAAATATGTTTGTCATTAATGTATCCAGGTGCTCAGAACGTTGTTTTAATTGCAAACACATTATTTTCTCATGGTTTTGTACATGTTCAATGGTCTGTTCAGTGAACTGATTTTTTCTGGTAAGACCTCCTAATTCTTTGCCATGAAACTGTAATGTGGCCTTCTAATTCTGTTCATCAATCTTTCATCCATGTCCGCTAGCCAATCAGCTTAGCTCAGCTTGCTGTGGAACACTGTGTTTTCCAAAAGGGGTTGTTTGACATCATCATCTTTTCCTTGTGTTAACGAGTAGTCTTTAACACGCTTGGCTTACTTGCTTCCTTTGATAGTGGCCCACATATCCCTTGCAGTTAAAGCCAACTGTATCACCATTCTGTTGCACTACCCTGACTTACTATTGTTTTCCCTAGCACCAGGCAATGTCATTGTTCCTTTGATTCCCAAAACTGCCCTGTTGTATTGTCGGTGTTATAACCTTGTGTGGTATCTTCGTCTTTGTTCTGGGAGTTTAGAAGAAGTTCGAAGGTTGTTGTTGGTAGGTTTGTTAGGAGCTTTTGAAAATACTTTCAAGGATGTGCCAAAATTCTTTTGCATATCTGTATCCCTTGAGCTTGTTTAACGGTATCACTGTCTTCTTCAGACAATGACTCAGATGAGTTGTAACTGGTTTGAGCATCTCTTTGCCTTTGTTCTGGTAGATGACTAGGTCTTGTTCGTAGAAGATGATGTTGCATTAGATATTTGAGGTTTTGGTGGCTTGATAGTAATTATCTCCAATATGGTTGAGAAGCCGCAAGAAGTGCTAATGGATTTGCACTTTTGGCTATTCTCTCAGCAGGGATATCATTAACTTCATTTTGATACTGCTTCAGAATGTTCAAAGTATTGTTGATATGTGTTGGTGTCTATTTCTTTTGGATTGCTTGACAACCGTCCAAATCTTGGACCCTTTCTCGGTTGAAGTTGTTGACAGAAATTGAAGTTCACTTGCATTGTAATCAACTTGCCAGTTGTACTCTTGTCAAAAACTCATTCATCAGTTTATAAATCCCGTGAGTAATACGACTCCATGATTCTACATCCAGAGGAATTAACTTCCCAAATTCCCAGAACAGATTGGTCTTTACATCTTGTACGTTCAATGATTCACCCTGTTGTAGCCTTTCAATGGCTATCCACATCTCATTCGCTGTTTTACAAGCATCAACAGTGGATGTTAATCTCCATACCAGTTTAAAAGCAGAAAAAATTGCTTTTTTTCAGACATAAAGTGTTCTTTGTTCTCTAGAGTCATGTTCAATACTGTTTCAATTGTTGTATGTTGTAGTATTGCAGGATTACCTTCCGTTGCAGCAACAGCTTAAACTAGTACAGTAGATGGCACGTAGGGACCAGATAGTATGCTTTTTCTTAGTCCCTCACCATTCGGTTTTGTGTCAATGTACCGTAGAAAACGTGATCTCCATTGTGAGCCTATCTTTCGCGGTACAAGTATTGGTGGACGATCTTTTGAACCAGTTGCCATGATATTGTTGTGCATTTGACTATCTGTTGAGGATGTATTGACTGGAGTAGACATGATGAATGAATGAATATGTATTATGAAGTGTGATAGGTGTTGGATCTTAAGTGGATATGATGTGATTGAAGTTGTGGTTTTTTGATTACAATTATCGTTCACGGGATTTTACAGGTCTATGATTAAAACCGATAAGAAGTTAACGGGATTTTACAAAATCAATAGAAAACCGTGAATGAGTAATTGATTGTGTTTTTAAGTTTGTTTGTTGTGGAATTGATTGTTCTTTTAAGATGCTGTGTATGTTTAGGTTGATGTTTGTTGACTATTGGTTTTAAGTGTGATTAAAGTTCAAAGTCCGTGATTAAAATACACATGTTGGAAAAAATCCAACGTGGTGAATCAGTGTGTCTAAAATCGCTGGATCGTGTGTTAATCACTGGATTAGAGGTAAAACCGCTGGCCTTAATCGCTGGTTAATTCACTGCTTAATTCACCTGTTTGGACATTGCATGTTTCGCTTGGATTTTGCACTATTTCGTTGGGGCTTTGCTTATTTCGATTTCTAACTTGCATATTTCGCTCAGACTTGTCATATTTTGCTTGATTACTCAAACTGTCATATTTCGCTTTAAAATGACATATTTCACTTGCAAAGTTACATATTTCGCTTCATTCAAAAACATATTCCGCTTCCTTCAAACATATTTTGCTTGATTCATACCTGCATATTTCTCTTCGAGCAAAATACGTATTTTTCACACAAAATCACCAAAATCAAACCCTTTATGACCTTTTAACTTGATTTTTCTTGTACAACTAGTTATCTTATGCCTAGATCTTGCTTAAACACATAAACATAAACACATCTAAGCACAAAAATCCGGGTTAGACTTTTTGAACCAAGAACAAATAAAGTTACTTACTAACTCACGAATTTGATCTTGTTTAGCCACAAGAATCATATACAAATCTACTGTTGCTCTGATGCCAATTGTAGGTACCCGTATAACACTTCACTTCATATCATACAACACGAATCGAAGAAGAAAAGAGGAGAAGAAATGAAGGTTTTGGAGAGAGAAACAAGAAAGAGAGTTGAGAGAGAATATAGAAAAGGAAATGAGAAAGATATATTAAAGTGAACTCTTGCTTACCTTTTCCAAAAAGGAAAAGGTATATATACCCCGACACTTTAAAGTGACGTGCGGGATATTTGACTAGGACCCGGGCTCGGGTTTTGCTTGGGATTAAACCCGAAACATATACAATATTAGCTTAACTATCGAGCCCGATTCCCGATACATTTCTATTACAACGTTAACTAATTAAATGACCGAGACTCGTACACGTAATGAACGAACTTCCTGTTCGGCTCAATATTTTGAGGCTAACATGTTACTTGCGGTGGTGCTCATCCTTATTATCAGTGTCTCACCGCCGATGGCAACACTTTCCTGGAATTTCGGGATAATATTCAAGGATACGTTTCAGCAGCCGCGGTTAACTACAATCAGGGCAATTCCGGTTATCGTCCTCCGAGTGTGGCTAATCAAATTTGACCACCGGGTTTTGCTCAACCAAATGTGCAAAATAATCAAAACCGGTTTAGCCAACCTTAAGGATATAATCGAGGAAACAATTTCAATCAAGATACATCTTATCAAGCTCTAATTCAACAAAATCAAGTTGTACCTTTAAGTGAGTTGGAGAAAATTAAGAAGATAAATAAGGTTAATATAAAAGCCATGCAAGCTCAAATTAACAATGTGAAAAATGAGTTAAGAAATGAAATGCAAACTTTGATTCAAGCTTCAATGTCTAACTAAACCAATAAGCTTAAGAACATGATGGCTAGCTTTTTCCAAATAAACACCGCTTCTACCTCGGGTTTAGGATCTCTCCCTAGCAACACCGTTGCTAACCCGAGAGGTGAATTGAAAGCCATCACCACCCGAAGTGGTCTTATTCTTGATGGACCTTCTGTTCCTATGCCTCCTCCATTCATTAATCCAGAGGAGGATGAACGTGCAGAGGAGACGTTAACGGACACGGGACTCGCTGAGTATACCATTAAGGTCCCACCTCCTCTTGTCCAAAAAGCTAAACCTACTTCTCTAAAGAATTATGTGATGCACAAAAGGGATCCTCTTCACCTCAATTCCCTTTTAAAAAATTTTTATCCTTTCAAGATATCCAAGGTAAAACTAGCAAGAGAAAGATGAAGTCCAAATTCACAAATTTTGGCAAATGTTCAAACAACTTCACATCATATCTTATGCCGATGCTATTGATTATTATCCCGGAAATACCAAAAAATGCTTAAAGTCTCTTTCAATAAATAGAAACTTTTAGAGCTGGTAAACACACCCCTTAATAAAAATTGCTCAGCGGTTATCCTTAAGAAGTTACCCGAGAAACTTGGAGACCCTGGGAAATTTCTCATTCCGTATGGTTTTAGTGAACTTAAGTGCAAGGCCCTAGCCGATCTAGATGCCTCAGCATACAACTTGGAGGCCCACTCGGTTTGGAAAACAGTTAGGATCTACCAGCTTTATTTCCACCTGCATTTCCCTTGAACTAGCTAACGGAAAAATTTATACACGGCATGGGAATTGCAAGAGATGTCTTTGTTCCGGTTGGAAAGTTCACATTCCCCGCCGATTTCGTCATCATTGATTATGAAAGCGATCCTCGAGTCCCCCTCATATGGGAGACATTTCTATATGGATCGCTCGCTAGATGCATTTGATTGACGTTCACGGAGAAGAAATGATTCTCCGTGACGGTGATGAAAGATTAATCTTGAATATGAGACATGATACTTCAAGCTATTCTAACAAGACTAAAAAAGAATCAATCAACATGATTGACATCTACAATGTCTCTCATGAAGCTTATCTTGAGGACTTGTTGCTAAATGGTAAAAGGCAACAATCTATATGAGTGGCAATCCCACTCTATTTCCAGGGACCTTATTTGTTTTCTTCTTAGAGGATGAATGTGAGTGTGATGTGCCCGATTGTGATGATTCTCAAACGACAAATTTTTCAACGTTTTCCAATCCTCTCTTCAACGATTCTACCTTTACTGATGACGAGTCAATTCATGAGGAGGTTATTCACGAAATAAGTTTTAAAACTTATTCGAACCCTCTTTTAGATCTTGACGAGGAAATCATTTCTAGTGAGTTTAATCCAATTCATAATGAAGACCTCGATTTTACTCCGAAAAATGATCGTTTTGATACTGAGTCTTATCTTCTTGAATCATTACTCAATCATGATACTTTGATGGCTTCCTCTCCCAAGATTGATTCTCTCTTCGATAAGTTCGCCGATGAACTCATAAAAATTCCTCCAAGAATTGTTAATAGAGATCACGAGGAATATATTAGTCTTTTGGAGAGGTTGCTATATGATAATTCATCTCCCCGTCCGCCGAAAGATTTTCATACTAATCCAAATACGATCATCGAGTCTCTTCCCACATTTCCTATCCCCGTTAAGGATAGTGACTCTCTTAGGTAAGAGATCGATATATTTCCCAGTCCGGATGACTCAATACCACTGGGTATTGAGAGTGATGATTACGACTCGGAAGGTGACGATAATTCTACCTCCCTTCCCGAGTTTGAATCATTTCATGTTGATTATCCTGATTCGGGAGATTCAACCATTGATGTGGTGAAAGACATCCCTATTGATGTGCCTAATATTTTGCCCACTCATCCCACCATTCATATGGATTTCGACTTCATTCCTACTCATAATGATCTTGGATCCAATCTTGATGTTTCTTCTCCTTTCGGAGATGGAAACAAGATTTACGATCCGGGGATATGCATTGAAGTCAAATCCACGAGATTTATTGCTACTCATTCCCCCGTGATTGATACTTTACTTCCATTTTCATCTGAAAATGAAGACAAAGTTTTCAATCACGATGTTCTTGCTTCAAAGGAGAAATCTCCTCCTTCTTCATCACATCAGGGCTTTAAAGCTTCCAAGCTTTTTCATCATAAAAGCCCGATGTTGATTCATGGAGAGAACATTCCTATCTTGGATATTCCATCTCTCCATTTCTATCCTCCTTGACCAGCTCAAGTATGGGGGATCGAGTCAGGCTTAAGACTCGGTTAACACAAATAAGCGCTTCGTGGGTGGCAACTCATGCTTATCCTTATTGTTTTAATAATGAATAAGTATGTTGTGTGGAGGCTCGCTTTTTCCCTTTCTCGTGTTTTGTGTTTTGTGTTGTATGTCCAGGATTGCCCCGGATTATGAAGCTTCTCGTGCTCATGGTTTTGTCCTTCGTTCACTCAAGCTTCAATCCTTTGCATAATTATGGGAATCCAATATCCTAATCTTATCGACTAACGTTTATCTTTATGCATACTTAATAAATGGCTTAGGATTTACATAGAGACCCTTCTTAAAACATTGAGGACAATGTTCAATTCTAGTATGGGGGGATCTATCAATTTGATTGTACCTGCAGTCGTTGTTTTTACGTAATCCCATTTTTACCACCAAAATACCAAAAAAATGAAAAAAAATTAAAATTTAAAAAAAAATAATAAGTGTTTTATCACAATGTTGACTTTCTTGCTGGGTAGAATAAGAATAAATTTTGACTCGATCGAGCGTGTTGAGCTCTAGCTTGTTCCTTAACTTTTAGACTAAGCATTCGCGGATCTTTTTATTAAAGATTTTATATTTGCGAAGAACGAAAAATGATAGAGTTAATTATGAGTTAGATGCTAAACAAGGATTAGTTGGAAATCTTAAGAGCTCATAAGTGTAGTTTGTGGCTTTTCTCTCCCATAAGCTTCTAACCGGACTAATAATACGTGCTCTCTTTGAAAATTAAACTTAAATCAACAATTTTTGAAGTATGGTCGATATTAATAATTTTAGTTCATATTTATACTTAAATTTTCTAAAATGAAATTTTCTCTATATCATGGTAATATAAAGTGTAAAAAAAATGAAAAAAAATTAAAAAATAAGGTAACAAGAATAATAAAAAACTGTGGGCTAATAAAAGTTTACTGCATCTTGCCGGCTCACAACCGATGTTGCAGTCTTCTAAAGAAGGCCCATAGTGAGAATAATAATCTGAGACTGATAAAAGTTTGCTGCATCTTGCCGGCTCACAACCGATGTTGCAGCCTTCTAAAAGGTCGAGGATTTTCTTAGTTTAAAGGATGCATAATTATATTAAGTGTAATAAACGTGAATTAATAAATATAGGGAAAATCTCTTTTTCTTAAATTTAAATATGCTTTTGAACTAAGACTATTTCGTTTTAAGTTGTGATTTTATGTATATACGGGAAATCTAAGAGTTTTGAAACCGAAGGTCCGTGAGTCCCGATACTAGTCTCTGTGGGGAGTCAAAAGCCTGGTCACTTAACCGCAAGGTTGGGATATGCGGAGACGAAAGTCGCTACATGAGATAATCTCGCCTTCAAACTCATTACTTTTTGGGTGGAACGTGACGCATAGAAATTTTGCAAAACGTTTGATCTATGGTTGAAATTCGAAATAAGCACATTCACCTAAGATATAATAATTGCCGAGAGCGAAAAGTTTCACAAGGTACAAGTATGAGTAGTGTTAGCATCTTAACTTATATTTAACGGTGATTTCGTTTTTAAGCTTAGTTTAGGACAAGTGAAAAGTCGGGGACGATGCATTTATCTTTTTGAGCATTTTAGGATTAAAGTGCTTCTTATTCCGTGACCCTAAAAATTATAAAAATAACGGAAGTCATACATGTTAGTTGCTTAAAATGAAAAAGTACAAAAAAATGAGAAAAAGGAAAAATACAAAAATATGTGTAGATTTATAAATGGTCAAAACGGGGCTCTTCAAAACTAGTGTTTCTTTAATTCCCCTTGATGAACACTTAGCTAATTTTCAAGGTAATTAGTCAAGGGGGATTGAGATTAGTATGGGGGATTTTGGTATGTGCTTAATTACACATACCTTTTGCCTATAAAAACGTGCCTAAAATGACCAAAATATACCAAAAATACATTGTATTTGTGTGTTTTGTGATTTATGATTGTGCAGGTAACGGATATTCACTAAAGGACAAAAATCAAGCCAAAATGGACAAAACCGAGCACGAGAATGAAAAGAGCGTGAAAAGTCAAAGTCAACCAAAAAGTCAAAAACGAAGCCAAAAAATGAAGAAATCTTAAAAGGACCAACCCACACCCATTTAATGGGCTGGGTCAGCCCATTAAGATTTTATCTAAGAGTCTTACGATGTTGTATATTACTAAAGGCCCAAAGTCCAAGTTATAACTAACCCGGACCAACATTAAGCCCAACAACACTTAACTATAACACCCTTATACCTTTTACACCGTTAGTCCTTAAGGTTTTTCACGGTTAGTCCTTAAGGACTAACATGGTTAGTCCCTATACCCCTAACACTTAACCTCGTTAGCCCACTACCCCTTTACACTTTACATCGTTAGTCCTCAAGGATTAACATTGTTAGTCCAAAAGGACTAACGATGCAACAACTTAACAAAAACAAGGCAAACACCTGTTATCTAAAACCCAGTTAAACAAACCAAACCATTTCCCGCCAAGACACTATTCATGTGTCTCTTTCACCTCGTCCCCTGCACCCACAGACAAAAACATCACCCTCCCCACTTAACCTCGCTCCACTAAACTCCATTTCTACCTTGGCAATCCCCTATAATCTTATTCGTCAAGAAAAGAGGACAAGAGATGAAGGGCTGTGATGATTTTGCTTGGTGAACTAGACTTTTTGATGGCTGAGATGAAGGCTTTGAGCTCTTTCACACAACTAACACAACAAGCACACATTGAAGCTGTTCTTCTTCTATAAATAGACTTAGCTTATTTTATTTTGAAAAAGGTAATTTAGGAGTAGTGTAGCTTTATTTTTTTCAGTCTTATTCACTGCTTTTTTTACTTTAAATTGTACTTTACTTTTCAAAGCAATGTAATTCTTAAGTTTTAATGAAATTCAAGTTTTAAGTTTTAAAATTCTATCAATTGTAATCCTGTCTTTACTTATATGCATTTAAGCTTAATTTATGTTCAAAAGCCATTTTCATAAGCTAATTAGGTCACTTACTCATGTCTAACTCAGTTAAGCTTTTTCAAAAGCTTAACTAAGTTTTTACTCAAAAATCACCTCAAAAAGCTAACTTGGATGATAAGCTTACAAGGGAAGAGCTTATGGATATTTACTGCTTTATTAATAAGCTGAGCTTGTAGATTAAGCTTGAAAAAGCTATTTGAGTCCCTGTTTAAGCAAAGGACCAAGGTACACCTTCATTTTCATTTTTAGCGTATTTACTGTTCATTTGCTTATTTAAGCTTATTACTGCTTATGTCTGCTTATTTATGCTTATTTATGTTGTTTAATGCTTATGTATGCTTGTTAATGCTTTAATCTTCTTTGCTTAAGCTTTTCATTAAAACTACCAATTTTAGTCTTTAATACTGCTTAATCTAGTTTGCTTATTTTTATTGCTTAATTTTATGTTCTAATTGTTTAAATGTCTTTATTATACCATATGCTTAAACTGTTTTTGGGTTTCACAAGTTTTCTTAAGCTATTTTAAGCTTAAAATGTTTTTTTAGATCCTTAAGGAGTGTTTGGTTTAAGACTTAAAATGGGTCAAAATGAGTCTAAAATGGTTTTGGGTCACTAAGCTAACTTCACCATGCTTTGATTTAGTCTAAATTCCTAGTTTAAGGTTTGTTGAACTCATTGCTTGAATCTGAGTTTTTCTAGTTTGGTATCATGGCTTATTTGTTTAGATTTTGGTTAAGAACTTGTAAGTGTTGTTTTCATACTTGTTTAAGGTCTAAAATGCAGTAGGAATAGAGTAAGTTCAAGTGTGCAATTGTCAATTGTGCTTCAAGTCAAAATCTGTCAAAGTAGTTTTTTTTCTTAAAAAGTCATTTTAATAGCAAATTTAGATTAGTTAAAGTAGGTTTTAGAACTTGAATTTGATAGCATAAGCTCTTAGGATATCAAGCTTTATCTGTTTTTTACTTTTTGAGTTTTTAAATTAGCTTAATCTAGCTTAATTTTAGGGCTTAAAAACCAATTTTCAAAAAAACAAAGTCAGCACATACTCATTAGGGACAGTATGTATTGACCTCTTTTTAAAGTGCTTCTAAGCTTATTTCATTAGCTTATTTTTAGTGTTAAGTGTTATTTGGTGTAGGGGTTAATCTGTTTTTAGCTTATCTGCTTTTCTATTTGCTTATTGTGTCTAAAAATGCCTAACAGTTTAGTCCTTTGGTCACTTAGTTTTTAGCTAAAAGCTCAAAAAGTGCCCTATAGGCTGTTTGGTTAAAAGTAGTTAGCCAAATAGCTTATTTGCTTTTCTGAGTTTATGGCTTAAAGGATTTGCTTACTTAGTGTTTAGATTTGCTTATTAGGTCTAGAGTTAGGCTTGTGTTCACCTTATTTTAAATTTTCTTGTGCTTAATAAGTCTTGAAAAAGCTAGCAGTCTTAAACTAAAGCTAGCAGTACTAACTCAAAGTTAGTACTGCTGAGCTTCTTTAGAGCTTTTTTCAAGCTTATTTGGTGTGCTTATTTTGTATCCTTTATGCTTTTTAGGTTTAGGTCTAGCTTGTTCTTAGCTTATTTAGTTTTAAAAATGCTAATGAGTCTTTTAAGTCCAAACAAGTCTTAGCTTATTGTCATTTTAAAACTGTCATCCTTAATTGCTTATTTCTGGCTTATTTTTAAGTTTGTATAAAAAGCCCTTTCACAAAGGTTAGTTTAAGCTGTTTAGAAGCTTATCTGGTTTTAGTTTGCTTATTTAAGCTTATTTAGTTAAGTTTAAGTTTTGAAGTTAAGTGTTAAGTTGGTAGTGTAATCTGTTTTCATTTTGCTTATCTACATGCTTATTGAGTGATTTTCATAAAAAGTTTTCAGTTTTAAAAAGGCCTATTTTTAGCTTATCTAAAAAGTTGTTTCAAAAATTTTGCAAAATAAAAAGCTTGGGAAATTGGGAAGTCAAGGGTGAGCAAGGCTCGAACCAGACCTCCCTCAACCTTCGACAAGCTTTAACCACACACACACAACCAAATACCCTGGGTCTTTTCAATTATAAACTTGTACTTTTTTTTTATTTATACTTTTTTTGCCTTTTAGATTAATAGCTTTTTATGCTTATTTCTGCTTTTTAAATAAGGAGGGGGGGGGGGGGGGGGGGGGCATGTTTAGATCATTTTATTTTTCTTAGATTCAGCATTACTCAAAGTACTTTTTCATATTTTGTTAGAATTCTTTCCCCATTTAGTTTATTTGTTTATGGCTATTTTTAGATAAAATTCGTTTTTAATTCATAATAAAAAATATAAAAGTCAAAAAAATATAATTCTTTTTTTTTTAAATTTTCTTTTATCATTTAGGACTTGTAAAAATTAAATTTGCATTTTTAGGGTTAAATTTGTAGAATTTGGGTTTTTAAAGAACGGGCTTAGGATCCCGTTATCGTTTTTCGTGTTTTAGCTTTAATTGCTTTCGTTTTATTTTTGCTTTTACTTGTTTTTGCATTTTATTTGTAGAAATAGGACCAAACCCACTTGTGATATTCAAGCATAAATTTCTCAAAAGTTTCCTTGATTTTCAATTTCACGCCTAGTCGGACACGGACCATGAGAAAGGTTTTTAGGGGTTTTACTTTGGTCAAAAGTAATTATCCTTTTAAAAAGCCTCACAGAATTCTTATTATTGAAACTTTGTAATTTTATATAATATATATTTTATATTTTATTTATATTTATATTAATATGTAAAGGTATTATTTTTAATGAACTCAATCTTTGGCGCCGCTGCCGGGGAGGTCATGAGACGATTATCGAGTTGAAGTTTGTTGTGCCTTGAAAGACATTCTCGTGAAGTTTTTCTTTTGCGGTTTGTGAATATTTTCTTCTTATTATAAAAATATAAAATATAAAAATATTTTATTTTCTCGATTTTTTGTGATTTATTATCAAATAATCACAAATACTTTTCCTAAAGTATTTGAAATACCAAAAAAAACAAAAAAAGATTAAAACTTTCCTTTGTGCCACTTGTAAAGTACGGCTCACCTTTAAGAGATTAACAAACTATAAGAGGGGTATAAGGAGGGGTCGTTCCAAGGAACTACGACCGAAAGGAGAAGGTTTTAAATAAGCTTCGCGCTTTCCCGCTCTCCGCTCCTTTGTTCGTTTTTCTTTTTAGTTGTTACCGTGAAGAAGTGGATTATTGGTTTAAGTTATTCGGTCTCATTTTGTCTTTAATATAAAATGTAGTTTATTAAAAACTCGAAAAAACCATAATAATTCTTCTTTTACCTCTTTTTGATTTAATTCTTCTTCTTTATCCCTTCTATATTCGTTTTACATTCTTATTGCGTCTCTCGATTGTTGTTTGAATCCTATTTACAGATAAATAATGTTCGTCTTGTGGAGGCTTTGTACACTAATCATGTGGTTGTTCTAACGGGGGTTTCGTAGACAGTTTGTTCGTGATTCCTAATTAAAAACACCCGGATCGTCTCAAACGACCCTCCTAATTTGTCCCATATGTGAGCGGACCCGGTTGATGGTCTATATTATCGACAACGTGCTCTATTACGAAAGAAATTGGAAGAAGTTTGGTCTACAATTGACTTTCTAAACACTTCTGAGTCATCCAATGACAATACTAACGTTGTTAATGCACCTCAAGAGCCATTTGTCTTCAATCAGGACCCCAGTGAAAATTCTTCACAAAGTCCTCCACATATTGACCACCATTGTTGTTACGGGTGTGGTGATTCGTTCAAACGGTATCTTTTGTCAACGATGTACTTGTGAGTCTTGTGGAACGGTGTATTATGGCTATAGCATTGTCCACCGAAAGTCCGATTATCTCTAATTCGGAACATGTTACATCAATGTGTGATAAGTTCCCAATAACTTGCCAAGTTTTATCCGACATGCGATTCTGGAGATGAATAAAATTCATTCACTTATGATTCCCAATCTTAATTTTGTGGATGTATTCTCCTTACCCACCTCACAAACCCCCGAACGTATTTCATGGTTTTGTGGAACGATGCTCATTATGGGTCTCGATTGTCCACCTCAAGTTGTTTATCTATAATCCGGAATCGTATTATAATCAAGACTTTAATTTCCCACAAAATTTTCAAAGTTTTCAACAACAATAAATTTATTGTACCCGCTGTGGGGGCCAACATGAGACTTTTCAATGTCAACAAGTGATCTTCTATGAGCCTTGTTGTGAAAATTGCAGGGGTCTTCATGAGACTTTCCAATGTCAACCAATGAATGATTTATTATTGAGACCAAAATTTTGCTATAATTCTAATTATTTGGGTTTGACAAATTTCACCCTCGCAATTTAATCATTGATCATATTGATTCAATGAATGATCATCTAAAAGCTCATAGAAACTTTCAACAAGTGATGGATGATTCTATGAGTAAGCTTCGTGAGACGTTTCAAACTTGGTTACAACAACGGCAAGAACAAGTGGTTAATCTTGATACTTATACTCTCGAGCCTTCGCAATAACGGAAGATTCAATTTGCTAGATTGCTGACGATGACGAGTATTTTTTGTACACAATTAATAATCTCAAGAAATTCTCCTCCGCAATCACACTTGATTTACCAAAATCGGACTCTCTTATAATGGAGGATAAGCATTCTCGGGACACTATTCCGGAAATGAAATCGGACGGATTAATAAAGTCTAGTGTTGAAGACCTTGTCCATACCCCAAGTGAGTCCGATGGTATATCCGAAAGTGAAAGTGATTTGCCCGTTTGTGATGATTCTTCTCCGAAAAAGGATGAGATGTTAGATGATATCATTTGAATTCCACCGGGAAATGGTAATGATCATTTTAATGCCGAATCTTGTCTAATTGAATTCGTGCTTAATCGTGATAACATGATATCTTCTCCTAAGATTGATTTCCTTCTCGAGGAGTTCGCCAGTGAACTCGCTCTTATCGCTCTAATTCCATCGGGAATTGTTAAAGTCAACTTTGATCTGAAGGGAGATATCTATTTTATTGAAAATTTGATGTATGATAACTCTTTTCCTCGCCTCGGAAACGCTTAAAGATGATTCTGAATAATGTAATCGATTCCATCAAGGATTATCTTCGAGTGATGACGATTCTCCCTACAAGTGAAGACATCGATTATGTCGATGCATTGCCTCCGATCCTGAGCTCGTCAGCTTAGAGGAGGTAGGGAAAAATTTTTGTTGTCAAGAAGTGGATTAGTATTGATACCGATATTCTTCTTACAATCAAGGATGATATTCTTCGTGAAAAATTGTTGAAGGTCAATCTTCTTATTGCTAAGATCGAAGCATTAAAAGATAATCCCACTCCATCTTCTGATTTTGTAACTAAGTCTCCCTCCACATCTTCTAACTTTTTCTTGAGGAGGACCCAACACTTTGGATAATTCTTTTACCCTAATTCGTGACTTTTAATGTGTTGACGATCATACGAAAGAGACGAGTAGTGGCAGTACCACTACTCATGCTGATATTTCTCTTCCCGAGTATGATTCGTTTCACCTTGATAGTGAACCCGATTCAGGGGATTTCACTATGGATGTGGTGGAGGATATTTTTGATAATCCAACAAGAGAACAAGTAGTTATGTTGCCTAATGTTTTACACCACCCATTCCCGCCCATTCATCTGATTCGGATTTCACTCTTTCTAGGATTCCCTCGGATCGACTTGATGTTTTTCCTTCCGGAGATGAAAAACAAGATTTTCGATCCAGGGTTATGCATTGAAGTCGAATCACGAGATTTCTTGCTACTCCTTTTCCCCCGTGAATTGATACTTATACTCCATTTTCTTCGAAAATGAAAAAAAGTTTTCCAATCACGGTGTCTGCTTCAAAAGGAAATCTCCTCCCTTCTTCATACATCGGGGACTTTAAGCTCAGCTTGTTCACTATAAAAGACCGATGTTGTAATATGGTTGAGAACAATCCTAATTTGGGTGTTCGTCATCTCTATTTTTATCCCCCTTGACAAAGCTCAAGTATGGGGGATCGAGTCAGGCTCAAGACTCGGTTAACAAAAATAAGCGCTTCGTGGGTGGCAACCCATGCTTATCCTAATATAATAATAGTAATGAATAAGTGTGTTGTGAGGAGGCTCGCCTCTACCTTTCTCGTGGTTTTGTGTTGTGTATTGTCTAGGGGGGGGAAAAAATAATTGCCCGAATTTTGAAGCCTCTCATGCTCGTGGTTTTATCCTTCGTTCACTCGAGCTTCAAATCCTCAGCTTCATTATGGGAATCCAATATCCTAATCTTATCGACTAACGTTTATCTTTGAGCATACTTAATAAACGGCTTTAGATTTACGTAGAGACCCTTCTTAAAACATTGAGGACAATGTTCAATTCTAGTATGGGGGATCTATCGATTTGATTGTGCCTGCAGTCGTTGTTTTCACGTAATCCCGTTTTTACCACCAAAATACCAAAAAAAAGAAAAAATTTAAAAAAAATTTCAAAAATAAAATAAGTGTTTTATCACAATAGGTTGACTTTCCTGTTGGGTAGTTTAAGAATAATTTTGACTACGAGGAGCATGTTGCGCTCTAAGCTTGTCCTTAACTTTTAGACTATGCACTTCCGGATTTTTTATTAAAGATTTTAAATTTCGAAGAAACGAGAAATGATAGACGTTGATTAGGAGTTAGATGCCTAAACAAATTGTTAGTTGGAAATCTTAAGAGCTCATAAGTGTGGTTTGTGGCTTTTTCTCCCATAATCTTTTAACCGGACTAATAATACGTGCTCTCTTCGAAAAATTAAACTTAAATCAATAATTTTTGAAGTATGGGTGATATCAATAAATTTAGTTCAAATTTATACTTAAATTTTCTAAAAGAATTTTCTTACTATCATTGATAATTATAAAAAAAAATGATGAATATGAGATAATAATATAATATAATACCGTGGGCTAATACAAGTTTACTGCATCATTGCCGGCTCACTACCGACTGTTGGCAGTCTTCTAAATAAGGCACTAGGTAATTATCCGGATGATAAATGTTTGCTGCATTCTTGGTCGGCTCACAACCGATGTTGCTGTTTTCTAAAAGGTCGAGGATTTTTTAGTTTAAAGGATGTGTAATTATATTCGTGTAAATAAATGCGATTATTAAAATATGGAAAAATCTCTTTTTCTTAATTTTAAATATACTTTTGAACTAAGGCTATTTCGTTTTAAGTTGTGATTTTATATATATACGGGAAATCCAAGGGTTTTGAAACCGAAGGTCCGTGAGTCTCGATACTAGTCTCTGTGGGGTGTCAAAATCCTGGTCACTTAGCCGCGAGGTTGGGATGTGCCGAGACGAAAGTCGCTACATAGGATGATCTCGCCTTCAAACTCATTATTCTCAGGTGGAACGTGAAGCATAGAATTTTGCAAAACATTAATCCATGGTTGAAATTCGAAATAAGCACATTCACCTAAGATATAATAATTGTCGGGAGTAAAAAGTTCACAAGTTACAAGTATGAGTAGTGTTAGCATCTTAACTTATATTTAACGGGTGTGTTCGTTTTTAAGCTTGGTTTGGGGAAAGTGAAAAGTCAGGAACGATGAATTTATCTTTTTGGGCATTTTAGGATTAAAGTGCTTCTTATTGGATTCTTAGAAGTAGGATTCGTAGAAGGTTCACCAATGAATTTTGAAGAAGAGCGAGTTTGCATACACTAAAAAATAAAATAAGAGAAAGGAAAATATGTGTGGAAATAAGTGTAGATTTATAAATGGTCAAAACGGGGCTTTTCAAAACTAGTGTTTCTTTAATTCACCTTGATGAACACTTAGCTACTTTTCGAGGTAATTAGTCAAGGGGGATTGAGATTCTTGGTTTTCTAAAGTGTTTACTTATAGTATTACATGAGGACGCGGCAATAGTTTAGTATGGGGGATTTTGGTATGTGCTTAATTACACATACCTTTTGCCTATAAAAACGTGCCTAAAATGACCAAAATATACAAAAAATACATTGTATTTGTGTGTTTTGCTATATATACTGTGCAGGTATCGGATATTCACTAAAGGACAAAAACGAGGCCAAAACCGACAAAACCAAGCACGGGTATGGAAAGAGCGCAAAAAGTCAAAGTCAACACCAAGAAGTCAAAGTCAAAGACAAAGCCGAAGCCGAAGTTGTGTTTATCTTAAATGGGTCACCCCGCACCCAAGTTAATGGGCCGGGTCAGCCCAATATGCAGATTTATAAACAAAAAGCCCAAAGTCCATTTATAAATAAAATCAAGCCCAAATGCCTTTAATATAAACCTGGCCTAACAAAAAAGCCCAAAACCCACTTAACCATTGTTAGTCCAACACCCTTTAAACTGTTTACACAGTTAGTCCTTAAGGACTAACATTGCTAGTCCTTAGGGACTAACACAGTTAACCCCTACAATACTTAACCCTTTGCACCCTTAGTCCTTCACCCCCTCACACCCGTCACAAAATTAAACTAACAGTACCCTTAACTATTTACCCGCAAAAAAACACTATTCCCCTTTCCCCTTCACGTAATACTCTGCTACCAGACAAAACCCACTTAACCCCACTCCACTAAACTCCATTTCCACCTTGGCAATCCCCTATAATCCTATTCGTCAAGAAAAGAGGACAAGAGATGAAGGGCTGTGATGATTTTTGCTTGGTGAACAAGACTTTTTGATGGTTGAGATGAAGGCTTTGAGCTCTCTCACACAACAAGCACACATTGAAGCTGTTTTTCTTCTATAAATAGACTTAGCTTATTTTATTTTGAAATATATAATTTAGGAGTAGTATAATTTTACTTTTAATGTTTTTATTTATGTTTTATGTCATTTAAATTCTGTCATTTTACTTTCAAAAGCCTTGTAATCTTTTAAGTTTTAATGAACTTTCAGTTTTAATGTTCAATGTTAACCTATTTTACTTTTATGCACTTTATGTTAAAATTGCTTCCAAGCCATTTTTATAAGTTATTTAAGCTCTTGTTTAATCTGTTTTCATTAAGCATTTAAAAAAGAGTTAATTGCATAAATGGTCCCTGTGGTCTGTCGGGTTTAACGAAAAAAGTCCCTAAACTTTTTTTTTCCTGGATCCTGTCCCCAAGGTTTTCACCCGTATCGGGTTTAGTCCCTTGACCAATGGAGCTTAGTAGATAAGCTCTTTTGAGCATTGTTAAGCCTTGTTTAAGCAAAGGCATTTGTAATTTCTCATTTTCAAGTTTTTAGCTCATTTTACTATTTGCTTATTGTAGTGCTTATTTACTGCTGATTATTGCTTAATTATGCTTGTTATTACTGTTTATTGCTTGTTTATGCTTACTTGTTGTTTAAATATCCTTTGTTTATGTTTTTATTTCAAACAGTCTAAATTAGCTTAAAACTGCTTATCTTTGTTTGCTTACTTTAAGTGCTTATTTATGTGTCCTTATTGCATAATATTGCATAATATTCATTATTGGTTATCTGTCTTTAAAGAACTTAGCTTAAATCAGTGGAATTTAGTTTAAAAATGATTAATGCCAACTTAAAGGGGTGTTTGGGATACGAACTGAAAATGGGTCAAAAGAGTTTTAAAACTGGTTTGGGTCATAAATCTAACTTTACCAAGCTCTTTTAAGTCATTTTAATCTGTTTAAAAGTTTTTAAAGTGGAAATTCTAGTTTTAAGGTATTTTTCTATAAGTTTTCTAAATATGTGGTTTTTAAATCTTTTCAAACTGTTTTTATTTGATCTTTGCTAAAATTGTTTTAAGGTTGTTTTTTAGGCTTCCATTTGGTGTCAAAATGTAGCAGGAGTAGTTTAGTTTATTTCACTTTCGTCTTTTAAGAGTTTGCTCAAATATGTCAAGTACCTTTCAGTTTTAAAAAGAAAAAAAAAGCCCTTTTTCAATTTGATTTTTAGGTTAGCTAAAAGAAGTTTTAAGGTTTGATTTTTGGAGCATAAGCTCTTTGTAGTCTAAGCTTGTGCTATTTACCCATAGTTTGAGGTTTAGAGCTTATTTAAGTATCTGAATTTAAGGCTGCAATTAGTACTTTAGTTTTTAGAAAAACTTGAAAAATAACTCAGCATATACTGAGTTAAACTGCCATTTTCATTAGCTTTTTCTAACTTGTTTAATTAATCAAAATGTTTATTATTTGCATATTTTAGATCTTAGTAGTATAGGTTTTGCTTATTTTTAACATTTCGTCATAAGCTTTTAGTTTAACTAGCTTAAATGTTAGCTTAAAAGTGCCCCTGCACACTGATTTTGCCCTTTAGCCAAATTGCTTATTAAGCTTATGTGAGCTTTTCTGCTGATTAGGATTGCTTATTTGAGACTTAGTTTTACCTTTTAAGTGTATTTGAGGCTTTAGAAACTTATTTGATTTAAAGCTTAAGCTTATTAAAGCTTTTAGCCAAAACAGTTTTAAGCTATTCAAGTTTAGATACTAAAACTGTCTCTTGTGCTTTTCATTTTTCTAGCTTATTGCTTATTCAGATTTCTTATTTTCAGTTTATAGGTGTTCTTTAGAGGATACTCTTAATCTGTTTCTAGGTTTTTAGACATTAGCTTATGAATTACTAGCTTAAAAAGTTCCTTAAAAAGTGCTTCCTATGCTGTTTTGATAGCAGTTAGGCAAAAAGGCTTATTTGATTTTTAAGCTTTCCAGCTTATTGTAGTACTTAATTTGTGTTTATATTTGCTTATTAGGTATATGTTAGGATTTTTTTTAGCTTTTTAGCTCTACATTTGCTTTTCAAGTCTTAAAATTTAAAACAGTTAGCTTAAAAGTCTTAAAATAGAAATTAGTCAAAACTGTCATTTTTAACTTATTTCTAGCTTATTTTCAAGTTTTGTAAAATGTTTTCTATTTTTGCTTATTTTATAGTTTTTTAAAAAGAAAACGAAAAAAAAAAAATTTATAAAAAAAAGAGGTCACAGGGGTCGAACCTGTGACCTCCCCCTTCACATACCAATGCATTTAACACACACACTCACAACCATCTGCCCTTGGGACTTCTTCGATTATATTGTGGGTTATTAAATTCTTATAGTCAATTTTCAGTTTTGCTTATCCGAGCTTAATTGCTTATTTACTACTTATTCGTTTAGCAACTTTTCCAGTTTAGATTTTTGTTAGATTCTAAATAGTTTGAAGTACTTTTCATGAATTTTTTATAATTTTCCAAATTAGTTTAGTATTTTTAATTATTTTTTAGATTAAATCAGTTTTTAATTCATAATAAAAAATATAAATGTCAAAAAAATATAATTCTTTTTTTTAAAATTTTCTTTTATCATTTAGGATTTATAAAAATTATATTTTCATTTGTAGGGTTAAAATTTTAGAATTTAGTTTTTTAAAGAGCGAGTTTGGATCCCGTTTTCGTTTTTTCGTGTTTTAACCTTATTTGCTTTCTTTTTTTTTGCTTGCCTTACTTTTTTTCTTGTAGAATTAGAAAACCAGTCAAAATCTTGATTATTCAAGCATTGTTCCACAAACGACCTCGATTCTCAATAAAACTTTTATTTATGGAACAATGCTTGAATTAGAAAACCAGTCAAAATCTTGATTATTCAAGCATTGTAGAATTAGAAAACTCATCGGGATACGACCCGGGAAGGTTTTTTAGGGTTTTACTTTGGATAAAAGTGAATTGTACCTGTGATCAGGTAGATTCATTATAAGAACCTCCTTGACAGGGTTTCCAGCTCAAAGTGTTAGATCATCTAACGCAGATGCATTAGATTCACTGCACTTGCTAGTATCTCTTTACCGGACACCTCAAAGCAGGCTACCTCACTAATAGTATTGCTACTAATAGAACGGTAAGAGTGAATCAGTGAGTTACTATCTCACCGATTGAAGATAAAATTGATTTGAAAATCAATCGATGTGTCACTAGTAAAAGTGATTTTTGTAACACATCGAGAGTTTTAAGCTTTTATCAAAATTCATCCTCCGTCAATTCATAATCTGGACCGAATTGATGCCCAGTGTCACAAGTTTGATCCATTAAGGATCTCACAAGTCACCTACCTAGAGCTTGTTTGATGTTGGCTCTAGCAGGATTTCCATCTTCACTGTGAATACTTTCGTATCACTCGGATGTTCTGGCAATATCACAAGGATAATGCATAGGACTCTTAAGATAATCCTTGTTTTCACAGTGTGTGAAAGACAAGTATATTGGAATAGTGTCCTAATGAGATTTATTGATGATCTCATGGCTCTAGACTCAATAGTGCGTTTTGATTTAAGTGAGCGGAGGCTGGAGCAGACTGCCACCTTTTCAATACCGACTAACTCGGAGTGAGAGAGTCAGTAGATTACATGTTAAGTCTCCGTGACAATTGAAACAGAAATCTTTTGAGAGATTCTGAGTGGCTAGGGAGGGTTGTGCATCGTATCACTGGGTCCATGATACTTATCTTCAATGTCAGCAATCAACCATGTGATTCTGACAGCATATGAATTGACCCGGTTTCTGCCTAATGTTAAAGGAGGGCTGCTTTCTTTTCACCCTTTATCTTAACATTTCTTTTTAATTCTTCAACCCCTTCAGTGCTTACCGAGACTTCATTACTAGAACCTTGTTGGGTATGTTCCAGTGCTAGCTCCATCTCAGTCTGCACTATTCCCTTATTCTCACATTACTCCTTTTGTAATCATACCTAAGGACTTCTACACTAACCATATTCTCTCCCTCCAACAAACTTCTCCAAATTCCTCATCAATCTCCTCTCAAACAGCTACTAATCGATCTCCTTGATCATGATGCAGGACCTTTTTCTATCTAAGTTACCTCCATCTTCTCTTTGTCAAGTAATCCATCTCCAATCCCTTAAAGCAATATCATGAAAACCCTTCGAACTAGAAGAAGTGTGCCCGTCAAAAGAACTGTCGAGTTCATCCGAGCGCATCACACTGTTTCTCATGACTTATCTAGATAGATGATTCCCTTGAGGGTTTTGTATGCAGTGTAAGGTGTTAGTTTGGAGATGACAAAATCTGAAAGTCTCTAGCATGTTGATATTAATTACTTCTGTAGCTATCGACTACCAAGTTGAAGTCTTTCCACTGCTTAAGAATAACAATGCTCGGTTAACATCCGCAATGCTACATCATGTCAAAGAATGGACATCTTTTCTCTAATTGGAGAGTTTACCTTCTGGAACCAAGAGAACATGAATCTTCAATATCACACATATAAGTCTAGGGAAGTTGCCTTAAACTGAACTTGTGTAACATATTGATCTTTTTGTCTTATCTTGTGGTAATGAATTTAGCTGTTTTCGTTGTCTTCTCTTCTGAACGATAATCTCCTCCAACTACCATAACAGTACCACTATCAGCACTTTAAACATGAGTTACGCAATGATTCATTCCTGGAGAACAATATCATTGCTTAGACTAGATTAACTGTTTGCTTGCGTTAGAGCCAAGAGACCATATTGTCATTTAAGACCCTAGTTAGAGATACCCTACATAGAAAATTTGTCACAAGCTACCCTCACTGGACTCCATAACGTCCGGACCATGTCTTTGATGCCTTCAATATTATCATATTTAGCAGCCTTGGTTTTTGTTGTAGAAGTTATGTACTTCGTGCTAGAACTTCCACCTTTTAGATATTCAAGGTCGTTTTTAAAGAAGTAGTCAACGGGAACTACTTGATGACCTTGAACTTCAATCAACGGCAGCGGCTTGCTATGGTTAAATGGATACTCATGGCCTTTTAGGTTTTTCAACAAGTTTGATCAGTTACAACTTTATAACACTCTTCAAAGTGATATTCCAGTTCCACAAAGCTTTTGTAAGTTCTTTTAAGAAGGTTGAAAGCTGGTCCTATCATAATCTATTATGTTAGATTATCAATCTTTAGATTGTGCATGGCATAGGCTGAGAAGTCAATAGGAGTGCTCATCAGCTCGTCGAACGTGAGAGGAAGTTTATCTGCTAGAGCAATTCTGCTTAACCATTATTGAGTCGGTCTAGAATCAACAAATTTTGTAGCATTCCAATCAAGGTCAAAATTGAGTCTCACCAATTTTCTTTAAACCAAAAATTCCTAAGCGTTTCTCGACATTAGGATGATCCTTAGTGTTACCCGAGTCATCATCCATGATCTTGTGTGGCATATCAGTGACTGCATTCTCAAAACACTAGTTCCACTGCTTTAGCAGACTTTCAGAAAGATAGTTGACAAAGACTTGTGAAGCCTTTGGAAGAGCTTGATTTAGACTCTTTTGACTTAAAGCCTCTTGATGGTTCAGCATCCTTGCTTGTCTTCTTTTTCTTTAACGCTTGGTCTGGTCCAGCTGGAGGGTCTTCATCGTTGTCCTTGTCTTCACGGCTTCTCTTTAAAGATTATGCTTTACCATACGAGTCAAAGAGATCCTTGTCGAGCTAATAAGATTTGATCAGTGCGTCGTAGAGGTTTCTGTGATCGTCATCAGCTCGATACGATTTACTTTCTCCAATTTGTCTAACATGATCTTCTTTAATTCAAACTCTGTAAGAGATGCTGCAACCTTGTATGTTGATTGAGGTTGACAGGAAGATTTAGCCAAGATGACATTCTCAAGTGATTCCGTAATAGTACTTTGAATCATAGGAGTGGCAAAGTCTGATACTTCCTTAGGTAGGATCAGAGGCAGTAGACTTTTGACTTCATCGTTTATAATGTCTTTTACTGATTTCTCAACAACATCTATATATAAGTTCCTTTATTCTTGAGCTTTCTTTTAAAATTCCTTAGTGTAAGACTCGAGAGCTGTTCTAGTAGCATATCCAATTCTTGTACTCAAAAGATCATCCACCATTGTTGGAAGTTAAGATTTGACAGATTCGAGGACTTGTGCAGAAATATCAGCTTGTTTGAGTAGAGACAGCTCTGTTTCCAAGGTAGACATTCTTTCATCAAAACCAAACAGGGAAGAAAAATCAAGAAGTGCAGGGATTGAGGTTATAGTTGGAACGGTTATTGGTGCAGGAGATGGTGTCGTCAATTGTGGAAGATGAGTAATCATCGATATAGCTGGAGGAACGGTTGTTGTATGTACAGTAGTAGTTTCTGGGATAGCCGTTTCAGGTACAGTGAAAAGAGAGGGTGCTTGAGTGCTTTATTCTTCCTGATGAATCTTGACATTCATCATAGAAGCAACTTCATCAACAGCTAGTGGAACATTTTCCAAAATGAGAAATTTACTAGCGAAGTCGGCTGAAACAGAAGAGCTTTGTTTTGAGAAACATTCTGATCAGCATCAGTCATCTCTTCATCACCTATCCTTTCTTGTTCTTGTTCTGCTCCTAACGATCTCATGTCCACATCCTTATACAAATCATCATCCTCTTCTTTAAACACATTTTAATTATCATCATTAGATTCATAGTCATCATCATAATCTTTTAGAATAAAGGAAGGATTCTCATCATCATCATCTGAATTAGTCCTTTCATTATCATCAACATTAGAATTACCATCATCATCACTGTCAGCCTTATCATCATCACCTTTACTGTCATCATCACTATCATCATCATTATCATCTTCACTGTCACCCCATGATTCATTTTCACTCTCGGAGTCATATGCAGGTACATCATGAACCCTTGGTTTAGTACCAGTTCCTTTATCTATACCAGATGTCTTGCGTTGTTGCTCATCAGGAACCCCTGATTCAAAAGCAGTTCCATCACTTGAGCCACTTGCTTGAGAGATATGATAGTCTTTCTTGCTTTTCTTTGTGGCCTCCTTAAGTTTAGTTGCTTCTGATAGAGCTACATCAAAAATTATTTCTATACCTTTACTTCTATCAGCCTTAGCCGGTGCTTTCTTCTTTAATACAGAGACACCATGAGTATCTCTGATGGCAACACCTGCTGTTGGAGTAGTAGTAGACTTCTTGGCAAGTCTCTTAACTCTTTTGGTCTTCTTGACAGGTTCTACTTCTTTGACATGTGATGACATCAAATAACGTCTATTTTATAGCATCATTTATCCTATGTATTTAACCCATTTTATATAATTATTGCAAATAATCGTTACTTAATCATTTATATTTGAGAATTACAGTAATTACAAAGTACTTGGTGAATATTAGCAAAAGGAGCGCATTATGGAGCTTAAATGAACATATTTTGAAGATTACTATTTTAAAGACCAATACGCCGTATCCATCAAGGAAGATACGGCGTATCTGTGCCTGCACTCACCAAAGACCACAAAGGAAACAAGCTTAATACGCCGTATCCAGAGAAGACCAATACGCCGTATTGGAAATATAGTATGTGAATATTCTAGAAGATATCAAACGTGGTCCCTACTCCAAGAAACTCCAATACGCCGTATCCAATCCCTTGGAAATGCCGTATCGAACCGACTTCCAGACCCTATAAATACAAAACTTAAAAATGAGTTTTAAGTGTGCTAAATCATATTCTTGATACCTAAACCATAAAAGTCAATTTTCAGAGGAGAAAAAGAGTAGAAGAGGTCTTGCAACGCAATCCAATCCATAGAAGACAACGTGTAATTTCTTATACTTTTGTAATCGTTCAGTTTTTGGTATCATTCGTTAACTCGGTTAGTTTATCTTGGCTAAAACAATTACTCTTGTATTAATTATGATGTTTGAAGGCTAATACCTTCGGGTATTAGCCATTATTATGAAGATCTGAATGTTTGGTTTTGTTTATATCTCGATTGCTTAATTTATCGTTGTATGCTTGTTTATGTTTATCAATTCATACTTGTTTACGTGCTTTTGTATGCGACCTATCATTCAACTGGATCTAGTGATACGGACCAAGTAATCTAGATGTCGGGATAGCTCTCTATATAGTAGTTTGTACATCTAGAATCATAGGATCACAAATATTGTCCTTTTAAAATCATGCTAAGGATACGCTTTTGGCTTAACTAGTTAACAGAAATTGCCTTTGGTTTATTGAACATGTTGACTAGTAGGTGAATCTAGATAATTCAACAAATAATGTTCTGATTCCATTAGATAGTTGGACAAGTGGACTACTAGTGTATATATCACCATTAAGAAGTAAGTGGGTAAAGTCTCTATGAGTTAGGGTTTAACAAGATCACCATTGCTTTAATCCCTAAGATAGATTATAATCAGGTAATAAGGATGCTTTATGCGGATGCTTTAATTGTGACAGAATTAATGTGTCTAGCTCTTAGGATGAAGTCCCGCCTAAGTCTAAGAATGATATACCTCTTCGAGATAAGTAATCATTGCACTAAATAAACAAACCAGCTTCTAATCGGATTAATGATAGCTAATACAGTTTTCTGTCATAAGGCTCGACCGCTCTTTTATCTTCTATTAATTTGCTTGCGTGGGTTAAAGTGTCTTGAATTGATTGTAGTCACCAACAAACCCGTGCCAGTCTCTCAGGCTAAAACCCCCCTTTTACCTGTTAGAATTAGGATTATAACTAACATAGGATTAGCCGAGGTTTGACTTAGATTAGATAAACCAAAATATAAATAAATTGAGAGGTTTAACCTCGCTTCAAGTGTTCGACACCCTACTTACCATGAATCTACCACCGACCGGGTACAATGCCCGTTAAAGTGTTGATTTTGGTTAAGTCGGCAAAATATAAATTTAAAACTTAAACTATCATAAATAAACACCACACAACGACACATTAAGTTTTTGGCGCCGTTGCCAGGGAATGAATATTAAGCTTGATTTTTATTTTATGTTTTGGTTTTTAACATTAGATTAGATCTAACCATTATGAGTAGTGTTGGGAATTACGTTTTCCTAACTTAGTACCGACAATACAAATAGTTAGTACTCATAGTTATAGTTAGTACTGACAGTACAAAGTGTTAAGTACTGATCAGTTAGTTAGTACCGATAGTAGAAAATAGTTAGTACCGTTTAAGAGATATGTATGAGATATTTTAGGAAAAGATATGTATGCGTTTTGTAAGCCTGTTAGGGTTTATCCTTGGTCTATAAAAGGATCCCTCTTGGCATAGTTAGAGATACGAGCTCAAGATATCTCATACAAAAACATATCTCAATAGTTAGTAATCTGTAATCACTCAAAGCAGATTAATAGAAATTGTTATTTAGTTCTTTATTGTTTTTCTTAGTACTTGTGTTAAGATTCCACATTAACACATAGTGTTCATAATCAGTGTTTCTACATAGTCAACTGTATTTATACATCTTGGCTATCATCCTTAATAGGCTGCAGAGATCTATTCAACAAGGGACTCACAATTGGTATCAGAGCTTCGTGGCTCTCGATATCTAGGATTGTTCAAGGTTTTTGTTGGTATCGAATTTATGAAGAAAAGATGTGTCGAAGTTTCTGTTCTGGATGGTTTTTGGTTTAAATGTTCCTAAAAGTTTCAAAGGCTCGTATTTTGGATTATTTTTTCGAATTGGTTACAAAGAAGGTTGTTTATGACCTATTTAAAGTTGAAGTGGAATTATTTGGGTTTGTGTTTTATCATACCTTTTAGGAGGAGGTAACTTGTTCGTGCTTATAATGTTGTGACGAAGACTTGACGAATCTAGCAAAGGTGTGTGATTTTTCTTATGGTGCTCAATGCTCACATTTGCTATCACTTTAGATATGTTTCTCATAGATGAGGATTTTGTCAAGAGATTGTGATATACTTATATTTTGGTCTTGGTATGAGTTTGACGTCGCGTGGATAAACAAGATATAAGACACAAGTTTAGGTTGTTCTACTTCAGCATCAAGTTCGTTATACTTAATTTTCTTCATCAGTAATTATTACATAGAGCCTACAGAATTGAAGATTCAAGAAATGGTTAACATATGGGTTTCAGGGGAAGCTTAATGTTAAAATGTTTAACCATTTACATGCTACATCGAGGTGAAGGTTTTTGCTACTACTAGTCATTATTACTACTGCTAGTGT
>BQNB010064751.1:0-35193 GCA_026074375.1 Tanacetum coccineum | reverse complement strand
GCTTGATGTTTATGCTTGTTTACTCGATATAGTCATGGACTATTATTAGTACTTTTCCTATTAAGTCATGATTGTTCAGTCATTTAATACAAAAAGTTTTTAAATTTTAATCGGAAACGTATTCACCCCCTCTATGTTTTCCACAATTGGTATCAGAGCCATGTGGCTCTAGTTTTTAAAACAAATGGTTTTCAAAACTAAGCACGATCCGTGTATCAAACTATCCGAAAAGCGGGACTTAATATGAAAAGTATGTCGTTGTTTTATTCTTAGAAGTCTTGATTGTTGAATATCGTTGTTATACAAGATTGAATAAGGTCTAAAATCTGTTATATAAAGCCTACCAAGTGTTAAATATTTTCGTCGGGTCAAAATAAGTGTTTTTGGAAAATTCGTTCAGATCGGCAGTTCTGTTCGATAACAAGCCGGTTCCATTCAAGGAACAGAACCGGCCAGCCGGTTCTACAGTACGCTTTGCAAAAATTTGATCAACTTTAAGTCGTGTCACCTACCGTTTCGAAGATAATTGAGTCTACTTTCTAATAAAATAGATTAAAGGATCTGATTACAAGTCTAAGTAAGTTGAATTTTCAAAATACTACAAAGTGTCTAAAATTTCAAATTTCGTATTAACATGGAAACTCAAACTTTTGAGTCGGGCAATTTGGGTTGGTATTCTTTGAACATTGATACATCCTTTTTGAAAATAAAAGTATTTTGGTCACTAATCAAGCTTGGTATACGATTAGTCATTCTAGTTTGCATTGCTTGTATATATTGATTGTATGCTTATCTCTCATTACATTTGAGCTTGTTTATCTGTGAAACATAAATGTCAACCTTGTCATGTATTTTCCTTCGCTTGTATGTCAATTTTGATTCTTAAAAAAAACAATATAGTTTCAAAAGGGGTGTTTGGGTTAACTCATAATTTTGTCAATTTTTTTCGGAATCTCTCATTAGTAAAATCAATGACTTGATATGTGATGTGCTATATGACAACTTATTTGCCTTGTTTACATCTTATCTTTGCGTCTTGTATGTTTATGGATCATAAGTGTCTTGTTTGGCATATTTGCTCATTTGTTTGTCATTTTTATGTTTTCGCACAATATGGCTTATGCTAGGTCTTGTGCTCCTCATATAGACATATATATCTTTTTTTACATATGATATATCAAAATTATAGATCATCTCAATTACTTAGTAAAACCTTGAGAAGAAGACTAAGTATGCTAGATAAGTGACTCGCTTCTTCTCACCCCTTATTATATACCAATAGATATAAATACACAACAAGGATCAGAATCCGTAAGACCAATTAAACTAGAAGTAGTATAGAGTGTCTCCGGGTCGTTATGTCCCAACGAGGCTTGATTGGAAAATCAAAAAACGAATTGATAATCGTTTTGGTTAAAATGGGTCAAAACTAGTGTTTGGCAAAAACCCATAAAGAAAGGTTCCACGGTTCACTTAGACCAAGTGTGCATTTGATATTGAAGTATATATTTTATGAACAAATTCTGGAAGTTTTGATGCTATGAAGTTGAGTTTCTGTCAAGATATCCATATATAAAATCGGGACAACAAGTTTTGTGAAAAATGGGTCATTTTGGGAATTTCATTTAAAATCAACCATATAGAGTTAGAACTTGTGCCACTCGCCCTGTTAAAGGCAATTTAGCCTAGATAGTCTCAATTTTTTGATTTGTAGTCTCCAAAATAATAACAAAATGTCACTTTTTGGGCATGACATTTTTGCCAAAAGTTTGAAATATTTTTTGTCTTGTTGAAAAAGGAGCATTTCAAAAGTACTTCATTAAACTTATCTACACATTTGATATTGCCACTATCATCCTTGATCGTATCCCTCTATAACCATTAGTTCATTAACTTTTTCTCCATCTACACCAAACACCATTTACTGCTACAGTATTCCATACTAGTTTATAAAATGATCTTTTCCTCGTTTAGCTAACATGACATCTGCTTTGCAACTCACTCTCTCTATCTCATTTCTAGTCCGATCTCGTGGTCGATTGTGTGAAGTGAAGTGTTATCGGGATCCTACAAACTGTTTAATTATTTAAAAAAGAATGTATAATCCTTAGGAAAGGTTTTGTCTCATTTTTAGATGCTTTTATGATTGTATTCATGATACTAAATGTTAATCATGACTTGCATGATGTTTGCATTTGAAGTAATTTTGTCTCCTATATGATGTCTCATATGATCTCATTATTTGTTGTTTTGATACATGATGATTTTGATATGTCTATGTTTGGTAGTTCTTGTTGCTTGTTGGCATTTCTTATATATATATTCGTATGATGGTCTAATTTTCACATGCTTGAACATGGTTTGTATGATATTTGCATCTTGTTCCATATATGAGATTGATACATGATTTATTTGCTTCTTTTGCTATTATGTTATGTCAAAGTATTTTTTTGTATACTTGTAGAAGTCTAGCATCTTCCTTTTGAAGCCACATTATTTTAATTAATAACCAAAATCGACAAACAAGCGATGGAACAATAAAACAAGTTTGATACTTATTTTTCATAAATAAACAGACTCAAATGCAGTAAGAGATTGCGTGCCTATTTGTTTCCTTTTGTCGCATATCCGTAGCATCATTGTTAGTGCAATTGATTTTATAATCTAAATGATCTTCTTCATTATGCTTGTGTTTGGTTGAACTACTTGGAACATGATCTTGTATAAATGTACTTATTTCTCATATTGTTTATGTTTGAATCCTTGAATGATTGTTTGTAAACTAAATCGTTTATGCTTGTGGTTGGTTTTTATGCAATTCATACTTCTTCATTTTCATTTACTTGTTGTATTAAGGAGTGTTTAGAATAATCAAAATATGTAGGGTATAAGCGTTAAATCTTACCCATGTGATTTTGGATTAATCTAGTATGACCAATTGATCAACAATATAAGTGAAAGTCAGGATTAGAATTCATTTTTTTCACTACTAGAGGATTTTAGATTTTAGGAACCTCGGTTCTGTTGAACCAATGGAACCGGCTAGCCGGTTCTACGGTAGGCATTTTTGCCGTTTGGGGTAGTTTACATTTTAATCCGACACTTAAATTCGATTATTTAGACTTGTATTAAGGTCGCCTAATAGTTAGTTTTGATCTATCTAGCTCTTAAGTCCTTCAAAATTTCATAGATCAATCCAATATTTTTCAAACGCGTACTATGCCTTCTTTAAGATAGTTTCAACCTATGACCTCTTCATAGATCTATCTAATATTTTTCAAACGCGTACTATGCCTTCTTTAAGATAGTAAACATGTTTTGTTCATATACATGTCTATCAATGTGTCTACTTGTTAAGTCATTCATGTGATAATACTTGAACCAGTTTTCTTTCGTACTTGTTGGTATAAATGTTTAAACTATCATGTTGTAAAATGATATTCTTTCTTCTATCTTGTACTAACCCATTTGGAATTTTGTAGGTTAATAAGGATCGATATCTTTATCAAGCTAATTTGTGCTCATTCGCACATTTATCATTCTTTGATTCATATTTTACATAATCATCATCACCACTTTACTAATAAGCATACATTGTTAGTTGCTTGCATCGTCATCATCATCTTCTGCCAACTATTTTACAACACACAAAATTTTCATATCTAGCACCTCTATTGCTTCATCAACCCAACAAGGTAAGGGTTTGAGTTAAACCCTTTTACTAACTTGAGTCTTCCACCGAGTCTTCATTACAAAAGAATCATCATGAATCCTTCCTCCACCACCACAATAACCACAACCTACTAGTAACTCATAACCAATTCAACCCATGAAGGTTAAATTACCTTTCACATATCTTAACACTCATAATCAACTTTTGCCAAAAGCTAAGTGAATTTTGTAATGAAATGCGTCTCATTCTTAGCCACACCCTTAAAACCTTTAAACCACTCCATCAAAACCAACCACGATGATGCAAGTAGTAGGATTATATTTTTTACTTCTAATTTACTTCTTTAGGAGTTTCCTTTGGAAAATCATATTGCATTATCTAGTTTTAGTAAATCATATTGCATCATATATACATTTTATTATATATGACCTCATCGAAAGACGAAGTGCATATTACACTAAGTTTTCTTTTTTGTAGGTTCAAGCATATACACTATGGTATATGGCTTACTCATCCAAGGATGAAGTTTGCATCATTCATTTTTATTTTTGTAGGACGCCCTCGAGCAAGGGGGAGAATTCGTCAAGAAATCATATTGAGTCGTCTATACACTCGTTGTATGTGACATATTTGTCTACGGACAAAAGCTATTATTGCACTAATCTTTTGTTTTGTAGGATCATACTTGACGCCCTCGAACAAGGGGGGAGCTTCCGTCGAGATTTCATAGCATGCATCTTATATACACTTTGTTGTATATATTTTACTCATCCAATGACGAATCTAGTCTTGTACTTATTTTTGTTTGTAGATTTTTAATCATATCTTGATGCCTCGAACAAGGGGGAGCACTCGTCAAGTGGGAGCATGCACGCATTCATCATCATTCTTAATCTTTGTCAATCTTTTGCGTTTTGACCAAAAAGAATATGTTATTTTAAAACTTTATCCATGGATCCGCTATAGACAAAGACATTACCTAGACAGGAAAATCAAACAACATAATAAGAGTTAGAGTAGGCATTTAATTTCACTAGGGATGTTTGCAAACTCGCCTTTTTGGGAGAAATGAAGTTAAACTCCAAGGACACACCTTTTTGTTTCGACAAAAAAAGGGGGAGAAGAGTGCACACGAGAAGGTAATGTAAAAGGAATTATGGGGGATACAAGTAACTTTTCATTTACTACTATTTATGTTTAACATATTTTGTCATAATTCAAAAATGGAGGAGATTGTTAGTGCTAAATATTACGGTATTTAATCTAGCATTCTCATTTTGTTTTGTTAATGACAAAATTATGACTTTGAATACGTATCGTTAAATGTACAAAGTTACTCGTAATCATATTTCCATCTCAAACATAATCAAAATCTATTGACGTCTGTGATCCTGTATTTAAACTCAGGTTACGTACATGTTTTGTTTATGTTGCATTATGATCAAAACCTCATTTCCACTCTTTGTATATTTTTAAATCACAAGTCAACTTACTTTTTGGTATTACATATTTTTACTTGATACACTTTTCTTTAAAAGGAAAATGCTTTCTGTATATTTACATTCTATCCACTTGACATCCACATATCTTTAATATCTTAGCAAATCTAGATATAATCCACCAAGTTTACATATTGAATTCTTTCAAGATTTTACAAATCTAAACTTAGATTGTATTACTGTAGGCCGGTGCCCTTGCTTTTGGCTGTCGGTTCTCTTCTTCAATAGCACCGGCGGAACCGGGCTACAGTGGATTTTTAGCCTATAGATTACCAAGAAATATTTCTCACATTTGATAGCACACCTTTCACACACATTTTTTCTGCAGTTCTCATTCTCATTTAGATCTGTAGCAGCAGTCAGTCGACAGTAACCACACACCCTCATTCTACGTGATCATATGTTTCTAACATTATCTTGTTGTAAGCCATTACTCTTATGATGATCCAACCAAAGCAAGCTTTGAAGATCTTGCCATTTCCATCCACCACTGAGCATCATATGAAGATCTACAAGATTGGCGATCTTATCATCTTCATCCATTTAAAGGCTTCTCATCAATGGAAGTTAATTTAGATTAGGCATTCATATCCATTAGACACACTTGTTGTAGATCATCATTCTATACTCCTTTGTATCATCTTTTTGTATCATTTGATTTAGACTAGATGGTTTACGTGTTTGTGCCATAAAACATAAGGTTTGTTATGTTGGGCCATAAAACATAACGGGGTTTTAGGTTGGTTCTACCCTTTGTGTAAGAACCGGATATTTAGCTTTATACCGGATAAAGTATAAGTGACGATGGGTTGGTTCTACCTTTGTTAGGACTCGGTATTTAGCTTTGTACCGGATAAAGTGTAAGCGAAGTTGTGTAAGGTTTTCTCCGCCGAGAAGGGAGTTTGTTGATCTAGTGAAGTAACTCTCGAGTTGGGTACTCGGGGAGTGGAGTAGGGCAGAGAGGAGCTCCGTGACCAAACCACTATAAATCATCGCGTTCGGTTTGCTTTCTCTTTTACATATCACTATCTCTTTACTCGTTAATTATGTTTATGTTATGGCTAGATGTTTATGATTCTGTTGTGACAACTTGCTTTATATATGCTTTCCATTTTACATATAGTCATAGACTATAATTGATACTTTTCATAATAAGCCGCAATTGTTCGGATATTTGATACAAAAGTTTTAAATTTTAATCGGAAACGTATTTACCCCCCCTACGTTTTCCATAATTGGTATCAGAGTCATGTGGCTCTAGTTTTCAAAACAAATGGTTTTCAAAACCGAGTACGATCCGTGTATTAAACTATCCGAAAAGCGGGACTTAATATGAAAAGCATGTCGTTGTTTTATTCTTAGAAGTCTTGATTGTTGAATATCGTTGTTATACAAGCTTGCATAAGGTCTAAAATCTGTTATATAAAGCCTACCAAGTGTTAAATCTTTTCTTCGAGTCAAAATAAGCATTTTTGGAAAATTCGTTCAGACCGGCGGTTTTGTTCGATAACAAGCCGGTTCTATTCAAGGAACAGAACCGGCCAGCCGGTTCTACAGTACGCTTTGCAAAAATTTGATCAACTTCAAAAGGTCGTAAAAACTTAACCGTAAATCCGTACAAGTCGTGTCACCTACCGTTTCAAAGATAATTGAGTCTACTTTCTAATAAAATAGGTTAAAGGATCTGATTACAAGTCTAAGTAAGTCGAATTTTCAAAATACTACAAAGTGTCTAAAATTTCAAATTTCGTATTAACATGGAAACTCAAACTTTTGAGTCGGGCAATTTGGGTTGGTATTCTTTGAACATTGATACATCCTTTTTGAAAATAAAAGTATTTTGGTCACTAATCAACGTGGTCTACATCGTTCATATTAAAACACATAAGGACTTGGAAACAGAACTTTTCGTATGATATGATATATGATTAGTCGTTCTAGTATGCATTGCTTGTATATATTGATTATATGCTTATCTCTCATTACATTTGAGCTTGCTTATCTGTGAAATATAAATGTCAACCTTGTCATGTATTTTCCTTTGCTTGTATGTCATAATTTTGATTCTATCAAAGATACAATATAGTTTCAAAAGGGAGTGTGTTTTGGGTGAACTCAGTAATTTTTGGCAATTTTTTTTGTAAATGTTTCGTTTTCTCTCATTAGTAAAATTTAATGACTTGATGTGTGATGTGATATATGACTACTTATTTGCCTTGTTTTACATCTTATCTTTGCGTCTTGTTTGTTTATGGATCATAAGTGTCTTGTTTGGCATATATGCTTATTTGTTTGTCATCTTTATGTTTTCACACAATAGGGCTTATGCTAGGTCTTGTGCTCCTCATATAGACATATATATCTTTCTTTGCATATGCTATATCAAAATCATAGATCATCTCAATTACTTAGAAAAACCTTGAAAAGAAGACTAAGGTATGCTAGATAGGTGTTTTGACAAATTCGTATAAAAAATTGTACACAATTAAAGTGAAGATCTGGCCAATTGATTGTTTTTCATCCGAAATACTAATGTAAAGATGAAGTGTGTGATGTTTGTTGAACTTTATTTTTTTTTCACAGGGGTCAACGTAATAAGTTATTGTTTTGGTTTAAAAAAGTGGGTCAAAACTAGTGTTTGGCATAAACCATAAAGAAGTTCCACGGTTCACTTAGACAAATGTTGCATTTGATACTTGAAGTTTATATTATGAACAATATTTCGGTAGTTTTTTGATGCTATGAAGTGAGTTTCGTTTTAAGTTATACATATGAAAAATCGGCGGCTCAACAAGTTTTGTGAAAAATGGGTCATTTTGGAATTTCATTTTTACAATTACCATTATGGAGTGTAGAACTGTGACACTCGCCATGTTAAAGGAAATTGAGCCTAGATAGTCTCAATTGTTGATTTGTAGTTTCCAAAATAATAACAAAATGTCACTTTTTGGGCATGGCATTTTTGCCAAAAGTTTGAAATATTTTTTGTCTTGTTGAAAAAGAAGCATTTCAAAAGTACTTCATTAAAATTATCTACACATTTTGATGTAGCCACTTCATCCTTGTTGATCTTCTATAACCATTAGTTCATTAACTTGTTCTCCATCTACCAAACACCATTAATGCTACATATTCCATACTAGTTGTAAATATGATCTTTCCTTCGTTAGTCTATCATGACATCTTGCTTTGCATATACATGTGTTGATTATATGTTCCTGTTTGATCATTTGCTTTGTCGTTATCTTAGTGATTGATATCTATTCGATTAATTGAAAAATGCGTAATCCTTTAGAAAGGGTTTGTTTCCTTTTTAAATGTTTTATGCTTGTACTCATGTTACTAAATGTTAAGGCTTAAACATGACTTACATGATGATTGCATTAGAAGTAATTTTGTCTCGTATATGATATCTCGTATGATCTCGTAATTTATCATTTTGATACATGATGATTTTGATATGGATATATCTATGTTTGATAGTTCTTGTTCCTTGTTGGCTATCCTAAATCTATCCGTATAATGTCCAAGTTTTTACATGCTTAAACATAGTTTCAATGATTCTTTGCATCTTTCCTTTATATGATATTGTCAATGATAGATTGCTCCTTTGCGCTTTGGTATGTATTCTTGATATACTTGTAGAATTCTAGGATCTTCCTTTTGAAACTGTATTATTTTAATTAAGAACAAAATCGACAAAACCAGCGATGGAACAATTTAACAATTTGATTACTTCTTTTCATAAATAAACAGACTCAAATGCAATTAGGAGGATTTCGTGTCCTATTGTTTCCTTTTGTCGCATTCTGTAGATCATGTTGGTGCCAATTGATTTTTATAATCTTATGATCTTCTTCCCTCATGCTTGTTTTTGGTTGAACTACTTGGAACATTGCTCTTGTAACTAAATGTTCTTATTTCTCATATTGTTTATGTCTGAATCCTTGAATGAGTGTTTTTAAACTGAATCGTTTATGCTTGTGGTTGGTTTTTATGCAATTCATACTTCTTCATTTTCATTTTCTTGTTGTATTAAGGAGTGTTTGGAATAATCAAAATATGTAGGGTATAAGCGTTGAATCTTACCCATGTGATTTTGGATAAATCTAGTATGACCAATTGATCAACAATATAAGTGAAAATCAGGGTTAAAATTCATTTTGTTCACTACTAGAGGATTTTGTTTTTGGAAACCATGGCTGCTCAAGCCGGTTCTGGTTTCAGCAAAGTCTTTCTGTTTGAACTAATGGAACCGACTAGCCGATTCTACAGTAGACATTTTTTCCGTTTGGGGTAGTTTATTTTTTAATCTGGCACTTAAATTCGATTATTTAGACTTGTATTAAGGTCGCCTAATAGTTGGTTTTGATCTATCTAGCTCTTAAGTCCTTCAAAATTTCATAGATCTATCCAATATTTGCCGAACGCGTACTATGCCTTGTTTAAGATAGTTTCAACCTATGACCTCTTCATTTCTTAGTTTTTTTTTCTTATTTGTGTATCTATTTGTAAACATGTTTTGTTCATATACATGTCTATCAATGTGTCTACTTGTTAAGTCATTCGTGTGATAATACTTGAACAAGTTTTCTTTCGTACTTGTTGGTATAAATGTTTGAACTATCATGTTGTGAAATGATATTCTTTCTTCTATCTTGTACTAACCCATTTGGAATTTTGTAGGTCAATAGAGATTAATCGATATACTTTATCATAGCTAATCTATGCTCCTTGACACATTTATCATTCTTTGATTCATATTTTACATAATCATCATCACCACTTTACTAATAAGCATACATTGTTAGTTGCTTGCATTGTTATCAACATCTTCTGCCACCTATTTTACTACACACAAAATTTTCATATCTAGCACCTCTATTGCTTCATCAACCCAACAAGGTAAGGTTTTGAGTTAAACCCCTGTTTTATAACTTGGAGTCTTTTCCACGAGTCTTCATTACAAAAAGATTTCATCATTGGAAATCCTCCTACACTCACCACCATAACCACAACCTACTAGTAACTCACAACCAATTCAACCCATGAAGGTTAAATCACCTTTCACATATCCTAACACTCATAATCAACTCCATCAAAACCAACCACGATGATGCAAGTAGTAGGATTACACTTTTTTTTACTTCTAATTTACTTCTCTAGGAGTTTCTTTTGGAAAATCATATTGCATTATAGTTTTAGTAAATCATATTGCATCATATATACATTTTATTATATATGACTTCATCGAAAGACAAAGTGCATATTACACTAAGTTTTCTTTTTGTAGGTTCAAGCATATACACTGTGGTATATGGCTTACTCATCCAAGGATGAAGTTTGCATCATTCATTTTTATTTGTGTAGGACGCCCTCGAGCAAGGGGGAGAATTCATCAAGAAATCATATTGAGTCGTCTATACACTCGTTGTATGTGACATATTTTTCTACGGGCAAAAGCTATTATTGCACTAATCTTTTGTTTTGTAGGATCATACTTGATGCCCTCGAATAAGGGGGAGCTTCCGTTGAGCTTTTCATTGCATTGCATCTGTAATATACTACTTTGTTGTGATTATATTTTACTCATCCAAGGATGAATCTACTCTTGTACTTATTTTTGTTTGTAGATTTTTAATCATATCTTGATGCCTTGAATAAGGGGGAGCACTCGTCAAGTGGGAGCATGCACGCATTCATCATCATTCTTAATCTTCGTCAATCTTTTGCGTTTTGACCAAAAAGATGATGTTAAGTTTTTAAACTTTAATCCATGGATCCGCTATAGACCAAGGACAATTACCTAGAGGATGCAACAATATAAGGAGTTAGAGTAGACCATTTAACTTCACTAGGGATGATGCAAACTCGCCTTTTTGGGGAGAAATGAAGTTAAACTCCAAGGACACACCCTTTTTGTTTCGACAAAAGGGGGAGAAGAGTGTAAACGGATGACAACCCCTCAAATCAAAGGGGGAGAAGAGTGAAAACGGAAAAGGTAATGTAAATGGTATTATGTGGATACAAGTAACTTTTACATTTACTATATATTACGTTTACATATTTTGTCATCATCAAAAAGGGGGAGATTGTTATTGCAAATATTACGGTATTTAATTTACACATTCTCGTTTGTTTTGATAATGACAAAATTATGACTTGTAATACGTATCGTTAAATGTACAAGTTACTCGTAATCATATTTCGTCTCAACATACATCAACATCTATCGACGTCTCCTATCCTATCACACCAAGAAAAAAACCCTAGAAGGCTTTCACAAAAAGATGCCAAAGGATAATGCATATCCTTTCCTAAGATATCTCCTAAGATATCTCCTAAGAAAAAAAAATTACTATTACCTCTATAATGTACATAAACAACTTAACTAAAATCGACCATACTAACATATACAAGTCTACTCACTGCCATACACTACTAACCAGTTACTAACTATTATATTGCCAGACTTAACTTAGTACTACTAGCCAAGACTTAAACTTAGTACTCTGTACTTACTGTGCCAAGAACTAACTAATACTACCAGACTTAACTGTTATACTACCAATATTAAGTCTTTTACAATATATTTCCCAACAATCCTCCCCTAACTTGATCTTCACTTGTGAACTTCAAGTTTCTTCAAGTGTCTTCCATTTGAGCTTCCTGAGGATGTTGTAAATAAAACTCTTCAAATTATTCTTGAGCTGCAATCCTTCAAACCATCTCTTTTTTATCTTTGCAGCAACTATTCTTCAAAGCTTTTCAGCAACACTTCATATCAGCAACATTGACTATATGTACATCAAATCATATAGTTTCAGACTATTCTCATCACTTCCAGGTGTGTTAACTCCTGTGAGAGGTGAATCATTGAAACTTTAAATGGATTTGATGTCTCTTTTTAACCAGTTGAGCCATTTTACTCTAGAGTAGTCAACCATTGGCCACCAGAAAGGTCATATCCATGTTGACAGAAAAAAACCTTTCAACTCTTAGTACATGAACATTTGGTGAGTTGAATACCATAAGGTTTATCTGGCAAAACCATTATAGCCATAAACGATTTTGATATGCCTTTACCTATATCGTTTGCTCAGGGGCTAGTCAATCATTTTTGGCACCTAGAAAAAGGTAAATTCCCATGGTTGGATTGATTACAATGTCCAACTCTTTGAACATAAACTAGGGTGAGTTTGATGTACCAATCATACTATTTGGTAAAGTGTCAACCATCTAATATGGATTTGCAATTTGTCTTTACCCTCATGGACTAGTTATGGTTTTTCCACAACCTTTACCACAATCCATAAACTTGTGGGCTAGCCAACTCTTTACTAACCAGATATGTGAGTTTGATAACCAAACAATTTTTGGCAAATTGTCAGCCTTAACGGATATGAGTATAGTCTTTAACCAAAGCCGTTTAGCTCCTGGACTATAGCATCCTTATGTCTGTTAGAACATGGTGGACTGATAACCATTTGTTGTGTTAGTGCATAGCACCTCCACCAAGTGTTGTTCTCCTCATCTCCATTCTAGATATCTAACTCATCAACCTTCATTAATTCCTAATGCCAGCTTGCTTCTCCATCATTTTCAAAAGTTTGTAGCAATCCTCATCTGGTTTTCCTCCTTGAAGTTTCTTGTCCAACATTGCTTTGCATACTTCAGCAGATAAAGGATACTTTCTCTCTATTAGCATATATATATCCACAGACTCCAAGTTTAAACAGTGCACTCTGCAAGCTTCATAGTATCTCCAACAAATTAACCTTTATTGACCTGGCAAACTCCAGATTGAGTCTGTACTAAGGGGCCCTTCAAACATGTTCTTCAAGATATTCCCAAAGTACATTTTCATAATTCATTCCTCTGGTTCATTCATACCATGGTTTCCTCTATCACAATCTTGATATCGGCTCTGTAAAATCATCTCTAGGTATGTCCAGTCAGCATTGCTTCCAAAGCTTATGTAAACCTTATCAGATCCATTCCTTCCCTACAATCTGGTATACACCTTTCCTTCCTTTGCTTAATGATCTTGTAATTGCTATAATGGGTGATTTTATAGCTACAGGAACATGATTAATAGGATTTTAGTTCCTGAAGTAGAATCATCTTTTTCACTAGCCTTCATTCGAATCGTCAGAATCATCCTTATCAAAGGTCTGTAGTAATCCTTGTCCTTGCTAACGTTTTCTCCCTCTTTCCAGTCCCTTCTTGTTGGCTTCTCATCTTTGTCTTCTTCAACCTCTCCTCTGTGGTTGAGTAGTTTTCATCATCAAACTTTAGCTTCTTTGTAGTATTTAGTTTAGAGCTCTTCACCAAATCTCTTCAAGACTTTCCTTTTGTCTCCGCTTCGAGGTTCATAGGGACATAGGGTATCAAATTGCTTAAATATCAATATTTCAAATTTCTGAGCTTTCATTTTCTTTCAAAATTTCAAACTATCTTTCAAACTTAGTCAACTTCCCCAGTCCTTGATTCATTAGAAAGTTTGACCATATAAATTCCTAGCTTATGTTTTGTAGTCATGGGCTTAATTCCTATTTGCTTCTAAGCTCTTTCCTATGCAAAGTATTTTCTTCTTTGATTTACCAACTCCAACCATTCTTTTTTTGCATAAATCTTCACAACAAAAGATCCTTTCCAAGCACACTCTTCCTTTAATTATGCATTTGCTTCAAGCCTTTGCCTCTAATGTATCAATCTTCTTCAGTATAAATTTGAGCTTCAAACTGAACTTCTGAACATGACCTTCCTTTTCTTTGTTTCCTCTGTTAATTTCCCTTGCTCTTATTCAGCCATCCTTTGAGCTAGAGTGAAGCCAAATGAACTTGTTTGGCCACTTCTTTATCCTTTTCTAAACCCTTTTTTTATTGTTTCTAATGCATCTAACCTGATTGGCTTCAGCAAAGTCCTGCCATCTTCTTGATGAAATTTGTTCTTTTCTTTTGTCCTTTTTAGAAGCTTGAGGTCTCTTCATCTTTTGTCTAAAGCCTTTCCTATTCTCAACTTGTCCCCCTGGAGATGGTACTGAGACTCTTATGCTAGCAATAGTAACTGGATCACTGGCCAGTATTAAACATCTAAACTAAACTCCACATATTTATCTTTAATAACCAGTACTAACTTTAATGCTGTCAGTAATAACTCTTCAAAAGCACACTTAAAAAACCCCTCTTCAAAGTCCCAAACCAGTACCAACAGATACTTTTTGAAACCTTCTTCCTTGTATCCTCTTTCCTTTATCAACTGACTTGATCTTTTTAACTTTTGTTAAGATTGCAGCAGCTTCTAAAGTTGTAGGGCTTATATCTTCAACTTGTTCCTCCCCTGAAGCATTGACAGTCTTTGAAGGAGTCTTTGAGGGAGTAATAAGCTCTTGTAACAAAGAAACCAGAGGATCTAAATCATGAAACTTCCTCCCCTGAGCCTCTGTTTCTTCCTCTTCAGAATCAGATAAAAGAACCCTCTTGGTCTTTCTCTTCAAAGCAACCTCCAAAGTCTTGACTCTTTCCACCAAAGTAAGGATAGCCTTCCCAAAGGTTTGTTTGGTGTCCTTGAGCTGCTTCTCCAAGTTATCAATCCTTGTCATTAACTGGGAAGTAGTAGCTTCTTGGCGAGGTGTAGGAGGTTGTTGGTCAGAGGATGGTTGTTCAAAGATATGTTCCATTGGTTCATGTGCAGGTGAAGGTGTAGGTGATGCAGGTTGAGATAGAGATGAAATAGTTGTGGCTTCAGATGGTATAGGTTGAGTTGTAGGTGGTACCACACTAGATGATGGTTGAGGTTGAGTAACAGATGGAGCTTCTTGTCCTGCACTTAGATTAGCAACAGACAGTATAGCAGGCAATAAAGGTCTTGGTACCCCTCTAAAACCCCTTTTCATATTCCCAAAAATCTTTTTGGTCAGGGTCACAGCCAGATAAGGGTGTTTGTTTTCTGTTTGAATATCCAAAATCAGTTGCAGAAAACGAGGATACATCAAAAACTTTGTTTTGCTTTTCAAGTTTGCCACCATGCCATCAAAAATTAGTTTTGAAAAATTATAAACTCTGCCAGTGGAAAGACAAATCAAAGCAGTAGCAATATTGCTACCAAATTGATCCCATCCACCACTTTTAGAGCTTATACAATGCAAAATATGGTGGACTAAAAATCTCCATTGGGGTGTGAAAAAGCTTTTCCAAAAGGTAAAAGATCCATCAGTAGGATACCCCATATGCCCCATCCCCTCAAAAATCTCATTGTTTGGCAACATTGTAATCCCTGAAGCATCTGCTAATTGAAGCTTATTTCTAATAGATGCCTCAGTGATTGTATACACAATGGTATCAATAGTTGCGTGTAATTCTAGAGTCCCATCAGCAAGAGTGTTGGCAGTAGCAGTCTGCCAAAACTGTTTGACTAGGGAATCATAGATAGTAGGATTAGTAGTTAAAGCATACCTGAGGTTGGAACCTCTTAGAAAATCCACTATCTCTGCAAACCCTGCACTTTCGTCAGGTTTGCGCAAAAATCCCACTTGATTGTGTTTGTCACAGTATTTTAATTGAGCCATGATTCGAAAGTAGCAATAAAAGGTATTGATGTGTACTGAAAATTTACTGGGTTTAGTTACGAGTGAGGTTGTAGATGCTGGTAACAAGAAAATTGAATATATTCTTTGTAAAAATAAAGAAGATTTTTACTTTGCGAAGAGGAGATAGCAATAAAAAGATAAGTATGAAAGAGAAATCAAACTTTATCTATATATAGCTTCTCTGTTAACGACAATAGCGCCGTAAAAATCTATAAGGTACAACATATTAAAACCTGTTTAAAATCATATAAAAGTCAATTTTACTATAAATTTAAAAAAAATACAACCGCAACCAACACTAACAATTAACCTACCAGTATTAAAATTTACAAACACTCTACCAACTTAAATTTGGGGTCAACCAGAATTAATTATGTTACAACAACCTGAATTAACACTCTTTTTTCAAAACCAGAATTAAGTATTTGCTAGAAGACTTAAAAACAAAGAAACCTTAACACACCTGCCTTAAACAAATCTGCAAAATCATGCTATTTCCTTCCTCAAGAATATAGCTAAAACAAAGAAAAACATGCTGCAGGAGTTTGTATAGACAGAATTAACTTAAACTAACTACCCGAATTAATACTACTAACTACCAGAATTAATACTACTTAAGCCAGATTTTAGTTAAACTAACTACCAGAAGTATACAAACTATACAACTAAGCCTCCCCTTAAATAAGCTATGGGTTTTCCAGACCAAAACTAAACCACTAAGTATTAAACTATGGACTATAAAAAGTTTAGTCAATAGGTCAGCTACATTTAAGTCTGGTGTGAATTTCACCAACTAATGAGGCTTCTTCTCATAACAATCTCTTTATAAAAATGGTGGCGCATCTCGATGGCTTTGTCTTGGAAATGAATCACTTGGGTTCTTCACAATGCAGATTGTGCTTTCATTATCAATGTAGATTTTGGTATTCATAAAATTGAAACCATAGTCCAACAGTTGATTTTGAACCCACAATACTTGTCCACAACAATTTGCAGCAGCTACATATTCAGCTTCAGTTGTAGAAGTAGCCACTATGGTTTGTTTCTTGCATTGCCATGAGATAAGTCTTTGTCCAAGAAATTGACAACCACAACCAACAACAGAACAACTAACCAACACACAAGCCTGTTGTGGATTTCCTGTCAAGGTTTGACCCACCATAATCACTATCAGAGAATGCTTCCAGGTCAAAAGGTGATTCCCTAGGATACCATAAGCCCAAATTTGGTTTGCCCTTAAGGTACTTAAAGATTCTCTTCACAACATTGAGATGTGAAGCTTGGGAGTGACCTAAAAATGAGAACAAACACTACTGCAAAACATAATATCTGCCTAGAGACAGTTTAAATACATGAAAACCTATCATGGATTTATATAAGTGTACATCCACATCAACAGCTTCCTCATCTTTTGTCAATGCCACTTTGGTCTCCATGAGGGTTATTGCAGTTTTTACATTTACAAGATCAAATTTTCTTGAGTATCGTCGCTACATATTGTCCTGAGATATGAAGATTCCTGCCTTGTTATTGTTTTTGACTTGTAAACCTAAGAAAAATGTGAGTTCACCCATGGAACTCATCTGAAATCTGGTTTTCATCAAGGCTTCAAACTCATCACACCAAGACTTTTTGGTAGAACCAAAAATGATATCATCAACATACACTTGAACCAGCATGATATCCTTTTTGTCCCTTTTAATAAATAAAGTCTTGTCAATTGTGCCCCTCTTGTATCCATGCTTCTCTAGGAATGTTGATAAAGTAGCATACCAAGCTCTAGGAGCTTGATGCAGTCCATACAAAGCTTTGACCACCTTATAAACCTTCTTAGGATGATCAGGATCAACAAAACCAGGAGGTTGTGAGACATAAACCTCTTCATCTATAGTGCCATACAGAAAGGCACTTTTTACATCCATTTGGTATACTATGAACCCCATAAATGAGGCAAAGGCTAAAAATAACCTGATAGCTTCTATTCTTGCCACAGGAGCAAAAACCTCATCATAGTCAATACCTTCTTCCTGTGTGTACCCTTGGGCTACCAATCTTGCCTTATTCCTCACAACCACGCCTCTTTCATCTCTTTTATTTCTGTAGACCCACTTTGTACCAATCACCTTCATTCCATGAGGTAGATCTACAAGAACCCATACTTGTTGTAGCTTGAACTGTAACAATTCTTCTTGCATGGCTTGAACCCAACTGTCATCTTGTAGAGCTTCAACAATCTTTTTAGGTTCCTCCTGAGATAGAAAACAGGCAAACAAACAATGCTGTTGATCTTTGTGATTGTTTCTTTGCTGCTTTTGAATATAGCTGAGAAGAGCATGAGCTCCTGATTTTTGCTGCACTTTGCTTCTAGTTTGCACAGCTGACTTAGGATCACCAAGTATTTGACTTTTTGGGTGAATATTATGAATCCTAAGTGTAGGAGTAGGACTGACTTCAATTTCTGTTGGTAGACTGTTGAAGTCAGTTATCACACCCTCCTCATCATAAGATGCCTTATCAAAAATTCCTATCTTAGACTTGTGAAATATTTCGAGCTCTGGCATAGGTGAATAATCAGGATCAAGCCTACCAGTATTAACAGTCTGACTACCAGTATTAACTGAAGGAGAACTAGTAGAGTTTTTTTCAGGTACTGTCCCTAAATGCTTTAGGGCAATTTCTTCTAACTCTCTTCTAAAAGCTTGAATCTTAGGATTATCTATTAAAGTGTCAGTAGAGGAAACCTTATTCTCCTGTTGAGGGTCTGTCAAGATCTCATCTTTCTTTGAATTTATGGAAGATGTCCTTGATTTAACTTTTTCTTTAGTAATCTTTACAGCTGAAGGCACAACAATAAGCTCTATATCCTCATCTTTTTCCTCAGAAGCATTTGAATTAGAATTGGAGTTTGTGGAGTAACCTGCACTGTTAGATACATCTTAAGCTAATCTGCATGTGGGTTAGCTTGATTCTCCAAAGATACAGGAATATAGTTCATAGAATCAGTAAGATAATCAATATCAAACATCCATCTATACCCTACTCCTTTGACATTGGGTTTATCTTCAAGAAAATTAACATGCAGATTTACTTCTACTCTTTTGGTTACTAAATTATAAACCCTATAGGCTTTGCTATTTAGAGAGTAACCAACTAAGAATCCCTCATCAGATTTTCCATCAAACTTGCCAAGCACACTAAGAGTATCTAAAATTGTAACATGACACCCAAAAGGTCTTATGTAGCTGATAATTGGTTTGTGGCCAAACAAAAGCTCATAAGGAGTTTTGTTTTGAGGTTTAGTCACTCTTACCCTATTAAAAATATAGCAAGCAGTACTAACTGCTTCTGCCCAAAAAGTAGTTGGTAAGAGTGAGTCTGCTAGCATAGTTCTAGCAGCCTCAATTAGGGTCCTGTTCATTCTTTCAGCAACTCCATTCTGTTGTGGAGTTCTGGCATTGCTATACTCTTGTTTTATTCCCTTGTTTCCACAAAATTCAAGCATATCTCTATTCTTAAATTCAGTGCCATTATCTGATCTAATGATTTTAACCCTATGACTAAGCTGGTTTTCAATCTGCCTAATGAAGTTCTGAAGAATGCCACTAGTTTCATCCTTAGAGGCCAAAAAGAATACCCAACTAAATCTGGTACAATCATCAGTAATTACAAGGCAATAACTTGCATGATTAATGCTTTTTACAGAAGTAGGACCAAAAAGATCCATATGCAAGGTGTGTAATGGCTCAGTGATTAATCTTTCTAATTTGGCTTTGCAAGAGGCCCTTTGTTGTTTACCTTTATGGCAGGCAACACATATGTGGTCATTTTTGAAAACCTTGGAAGGTAGACCTCTTACAAGGTTTCCCTTCACAAGTTTGTTTAGGTTTTTAAAATTGATATGACCTAACCTTCTGTGCCACAATTTAGATTCATCAGATGTGGCTTTAGCAATCAAACAGGCAAAACCTTTTGCAGGAGTAGGTGTCTTCATATCAAAACTGTACATATTGTGGTGTCTAGGGACCTTTAAAAGTATATGATTTTCATCAGGCATCTTAAAGTCGGAAGACACAACAAGACACTCAGTTTCAGTAAAAAGAACCTTGTGCTGCTTATCACATATTTGTGATATTGAGAAAAGGTTAAAATGCCCTAATTCTTTTACAAAAGACACACTATCAAAATCTAAATTACCAACTCTTATTTTTCCTTTACCAGATATGTAGCCTTTGCTACCTCCAAAGGTAACAGATCCCCCATTGAATTCTTCAAAATCATCCAGTTGATCCTTATTACCTGTCATGTGCCCTGAGCATCCACTATCAAATATACCTCTATCTACCATGTTCTTCAGTGGATGTTCCTGTACATGAAAAAAAGAAATTAGTTTCTCTTAGGGACCCTGGCCTTTACAGGCTTGGGTCTGCCTTATGGACCTTTAGCATTCATAGTTCTAATAAAAGTTGATCCACTGTCACAATTGGAGTTTGGTATAGAGTTCCTCCAATTATAACATGCCGAGGTCTTAACAACAGATTCCCAATTTCCCTTTACAGCATTAGAATGAGACATTTGTGCTGTAGCTTTTGCAAAGGGTCTTCTTACAGATGAATGTGATTTTGAAAAATCTATTCTTTGATTAAATTGATTCATTTGTGGTCTTTTAGGACTAAAACTGTTTGAGGTCTTGGTAGGTACTGTCTGTCTAGATCTAACAGTATTAACATTAGAACTAACAGCATTAACTCTAAGCCTAACAGAATTAATATTTGTCCTACCAGGATTAATATTAGGCCTAACAGAATTAGTGTTTGGCCTACCAACATTAAGTTGTACTGATCTAGGAACAAATTTATTAAAATGATTAACCCTGTTTGCATTTGTCCGTACTGGTTTTGCCACCCCATTACCAGTATTAACAACCCTTTATTTCTTAACCTCAGCCTCTCTTGCCATTTTCTTTTCATAATAGTCACAATTTTTAATCAAATGACTTAGACCACTACAAACAAAACATTTCTTCTTTGTAAAAGAGTAACCTTCCCCTTGTTCTCTTTCCATCATAGCATTCCAATTCTTTTTATTTACTTTGGGTGTTGCTTGATCTTTCATTTGTTGCCTAGGAGTTTTTACGTGTTTTGCACAACTAGGTTCAACTTCTTGTAATTCAGACACAATTTTTTCATTAGTTATTACCTTTTTCAGTTGTTGTTTTAGGTGAGACACATACACTTAATGAAAGGACACCCTATATCTCATCTACTCCTTGAAATCTCAGATTCAAGATTCAACAGAATGTTAGAGGAAGTTCAATAGATCATGCACTGTATTAGATTGACAGTAGAATATTCACTGGATCTATCATCTGATACACTGGGTTCAGGCTCTTGGGGTCCCTTTTTACCATAAACATACAAAGACTCATCAATTTCTTCTTGTGGTTTAGGAGTATAATCTTCACTTAAGGGATGTGGAACACCCTTAAAATCATTAGCTTTTATGAATCTACTGTTTTTACAAAGGTTTCACCAACTGTTCCTCTTCTGACCATTAAAAACAGAAAATATTTCTTCCTCATAACTCTTGAAACCTCATTGTTTGATTGTATTTTCATTTACCTAAGCCAATTTTACTATTTGAACTCATGCCAGAATTAATTAATCTCCAAAGATTTTTGGAAGAATCTTTCCATGAATCTAATGTTTTTTGCAATTGTTCCTTTTCTTTTACAGCTTTCATTCCAATTCTCCTATATTTTTTAAGCTTTTCATCTTTTTCATATATTTCATTTGCTTGAAATGTAAGCTTTTCATTTAGAGAAAGTTGCTGTTTTTGAAAAGTAACAAGTTAAGCTTCTAGTTTCTTAACAGCTTGACTATAGGCAAAGTATTTATGAATTCTTGATCACTAATGATTCATTTGTTCATTCACATAGGGGTTTTTTAGAGTATTATACGATCAGAGGCAAGTTTTAGAACACAAAAGATGTCCTCCCTCTGGAGCTGATAGCCATGAGTGCATGATTTGTCTCTTCATCTTCAGTATGTTCTCCCCAATTGACAATACCACAACTTCAGTATGTTCTCCCCAATTGACAATCCCATCATCCATTGTCAGCAAGCCCATCTGATTCTTCTCTTGCTTCCCAGCTCCATCATGTGTCCCCTTTGCTGTACATTCCCTAGCAAAGTGACCAGTGTTGTGACAATTAAAGCATTCAAGCTTCTTTTTGTCAAAACCAACAGGTGTTTTTCCATCAACACGAACTCTCCTTCCTGTTTTCTTATAGAACTTCTTCATTCGAATAGCAATCATTGCTATCTGCCAGTTTATGTCCATCTCTTCAATGTCCAAGTCATCAATTTGTTCCAGGTCTTCATGAAGCAAGTCCCAGTCCTCTGATTGTTTGGCAAAGAGGGAATAAATAACTTCATCAGCAAAACCAGCAAGAGCTTCTTTTTCAGGAATATTGGTTGAAGAAGTAGAAGGAGTGCAAGTACTGTAGGCACCAGTAAAACCAGACTTAACCTTATTAGTGCTGCTTTTGCTTTGTGAAACAAAAGCAACATTTTGAGCACTTGAAGATGTTTTTGAGGCACCTTGGATCTCCTGCTCAAAAACCCTAAGGTTATTGTACAAATCATCAATAGATAAGGTGTCAACATCTGGTTTAGTTCTCATAGTCATTGCCAGATTGGACCATGCTGGGGGCAAAGACCTGAGAAACTTATGATTTGCATCCTCAGTTGATACTTCAGCACCATGAGCTTCCAACTGAGAAAGTAATTGTTGAAATCTGTCATATCCCTTTTCTAACCCTTCTGAACTGGATATTGTAAATGCTTCAAACTGTTGTTTGAAAACAGCCTTCTGCATTTTCTTTGAATTTGCATTACCACCAAACCTAGTTCTGATGGCTTCCCAGATTTCTTTTGCATCATCCATTCCATGAAATCTTCTCATATGTTCCTTGGGAATGGCCATAAGCAAGATATTCTTAGCCTTCCTTTCTTTCTCAACAGCTTGAATTTCTGCAGCAGTAACTGGTGGAAGTATTCGAATTACACCATCCTTTCCAGTTGAAATTCTCTTCTTGGAGTTTCCATTCTGAATTACCTTCCAAACCTCATTGTCAATGTACTCAAGGTAATGCTCCATCTCCATAGCCCATATATCATACTCCTCCTTCTTCAGAATTGGGAGTTTGATATTTGAGATAGCAGTTGTTTGAGGAATCGCCTGTTGTTGTTGTTTAGGTGCAGCACCAGTGTCTGATGCATCTTCATGGTTTGATGCCTCATCATCACTGAGGTGTTAAGAGAACTCATCATTAGCAGGTTGAGACATTTTTGTAAAGATCTAAAATAGGGTGTTTGTTTGTGGTTCTTGTGATTCTTTTTACTCAGAGTCCCTCTATTGGCTCTGATACCACTTGTAGGTCCTTGTGTTGGATCTATATAGACTTTTGTAAGACAATAGTTAACTTGAATAAATCCAAATCAACTATGTGAGAGACACTGACTATGAATATCAAGTGTTAATGCGGAATCTTAACACAAATATTAAGAATAATATAATACGAACTTTGCTATTGATTTCTATTAAGCTTTAATGCTTCTATTTGTTATATTACATAACTCTATGCCGTAAGGTTCCTTTTATACACCAAGGAAACCCTAGAAGGCTTTACAAAACATGTGAAAGGATAATGCATATCCTTTCCTAAGATATCTCCTAAGATATCTCTAAGATAACTATTACTATTCTGTTACATAAACAGACTTAACTAAATACGACCAATACTAACTATAATACTGCTACTCTACCAGTACTAACTTTAGTACAGTCAGACTTAACTTAGTACTGCCATACTTAACTTAGTACTGCCAGAACTAACTAATACTACCAGACTTAACTGTTATACTACCAGTATTAAGGCTTTTACAATCTATTTCCCAACAGTGATCGCTCATCTGCTCAGTCATAACATGTATTCTAGCATAAGCTTGAAAAGTACACAAATCTGCACTAGTTAGAGTTAGGGTCTAAATAATTCTTAAAGGCAACATGGGTGACATAACACAGGTTTACTGGGTGATATAAGGGTTAGGATAGTCATGAGATACACTTTAATTGGTGTTAAGACAAAAAAACATAAAACAAATAGTCTAATATAATCTAAGGTATCCACAACTGGCTACTGTCCATCCATAGTCCAAGTCTTCAAGTGCGAAAATCTGATCATATCATCAATATGAGTTAGCTAATAATGAGATCTTGTGGAGCGTGCTAACCCATTCTTCACTAGGTGGCTTATAGTTACACCATCTTTATACACTAGATGGCTTATAGTTGCACCATCTCATAATCACTTAGTGGCTTATAGTTGCACCAACTTTTACTTAGTTGGTTTTTAATCACGTAACCAACATCAAGCGTTATATCATTAGGTGGCTTATAGTTACACCAACTTTTTTCTTTTTTTACAATACTCCTGTATATAACATATCGAATATCCCCCTACTTGAGATAAATAGTATCGAAGGTGATAATACCAGGGGGTATTTTATGATCAAAATAGTATGTCATCAACGAAAGTGCCAATCTTCGAACCATTCTCCTAAACCATGGACTTAGGTAGCCAAAATTTTCAACACATAGAATAATATAGACTACAGGGTTAGCTAAAGTGAAATGGTGTAACGAAACATATAATATTGGGTGAAAACATAGATTGGCTCAACAAGGGTGATCTAGGGGTATGTTGCACTAATAATGAGTGCAACAAAAGGGTTTTATCACGGGAGGTCGACAAGTGGTATGTGTTTAAATACACATACCTTTGACCTTTAAAAACGTGCTTAAAAGACTAAAAACATACTAAAAATATATTGTATTTGTGTGTTTTGCATTTATATTGTGCAGGTAACAGATATTTAAGAAAAGGACAAAAAAGAAGTCAAAGAGAAAAAACCCGAGCATAAGAATGAAAAGAGCGCGAAAAGTCAAGTCAACCAGTCAAAAGTCCAAGTCAAAGTCAACCAGTCAAAGTCAACAAGTCAAAGATGAAACCAAAGCCGAAACCGAAGAAATACTTAATGGGTCAACCCGCACCCATCTAATGAGCCGGGACAGCCCATTAAGCATTTATATCAAAGATTACATAAGCCTTAAAAGCTAAAAAAGCCCAAAACCCCTTTTCTATAAAATCTGGCCCAACTCCTAAGCCCAACAACAATTAAACCAAACGGCTGTTAAGCCTGTTCACCACAGGACCATCCATGACATACATGTATACAACCTTAGGGACAGAAATTGCCAACTTTCTTATACCTTTACACCACAAAAGACGAACCGTGCAATCAAAACATACAAGTTGAAGGGCCAAAAGTGTTAACTCCTAAACCTTTACCCTGTTTATACCAAAACAGAGATATAAACACAAAACCCCTCTTCCCGCCAAATTACTATTCCATTGTCTTCTCCCCTGAACCCCTGCAACCCAAGGATAAAACCATCACCCTCCCCTCTACCTCACTTCACATGGGCCAATTGCCATGTTGGCAATCCCACACAACCCCATTGGGTGATGAACAGGATAAGAAATCAAGGGACCAGATCATCTCCCTTGGTGACCAAAAAAGATTAATGGCTATGATGATGATTTGGACTTCCCTCACACAAGAAACACACATTTAGTTTTATCACACAAAAGAAACACAATGGGAAGAAGACAAGAAGATGAAGACCAAGTCCAAGAATTCTAGTTCGGCTGTAAATAGGCTCATTGTAAGCCTTTCAAAGGCATCAAGTTAGTATTTTTTTAGCTTATGTAGTGTAGTAATAGCTTAAGTTTTCAAATATTGTAATGTTGTTTTAATTAATGAAAATTAAGTTTTTAGTTAAAATTTCTGTTTTTAAGAATTCGGCCAAGGGAATCGGCGTCTGTAGAAAGAATATTTTTCTAGTACATGATGTGATGTTGGAGGTGCGGTTATCTTGACCAAAAAAAAAAACAGATATACTTAAGATAACCCAAAGTCTCCTTATTTTGGTGTAGCTACAATTGAATGTGTTTGAAACGACATATTGATCATGTGTTTCTTTATAGACGTTCAAGAGACAAATGAGATGCAAATGAGAAAAACATTTTTTATTTTTGTATTAAACAATGCAAATTTGTGAGAATTATAAGAATGTGTTTGGGTTTTATTTGATAAAAATGAAAGGTAAAGAAAAAAAATCAGTACCTATGGTAGTTTATATAATGCGTATATATATAGAAAAAAAATTCCCTAAACGTTTTTTTTGATTTAGTAAATAGATTCTAAGACTCAGAGAGAAAGAGGAAGGTTAGAAGTCTTAACTTTAGGCATTAGGTTCCATGAGCCTGAGACCTAGTCTAAGTAGGTTGAAGGATTCACGTTTGAGAGGTTTGGTTAGGATATCTATCAGCTATGTTGTCTTCAGAGGAGACCTTTTCAATGGAGATATTTCCCTTTTGGACATTGTCATGAAGGAAATGGTGTTAGATTTCTATATCTTTGGTGCGAGAGTGTGGGACGGGATTTTTAGTTAGGTCAATGGCACCTTTATTGTCACAAAGGATGGGTATGTCATCTAGGTTTATGTCATAGTTTATTAGAGCTTGTTTTATCCATTAAGCTTTTTGGCAAGCTTTTCTGGCAGAAACATATTCGGCTTCGGTGGTTGAGATGGCTAGGGCAGTTTGTTTCATAGAGAACCACGATGTGAGGCAACATCCCATGAATGTCCATAAATCACTTGTACTTTTGCGATCGACATAGTCTCCCGCATGATCGAAGTCGGCATAGACAATGATTTCTAACTTTCTTTGGGATCCCAATAATCCTAGGTGGTAGTTCCTTTAATATATCTAAAAAAATTTTACTGCTTCAAGATCTTTGTGGAAAGTTTTTTTTGGGAGCTTTCTTGAAAATGGCGCATAGACAACACTAAACATGATATCGCTCGACTAGCCGGTAGATAGAGGTGGATACCAATACATCCCATGCTAATTTTAGTGTGGTTACTGGGTTCATCGTCTTATCTCGAGTGGGTTTTGGTTTTGGATGACCTATGAGTTTTAATAGGTTAGAGTCTTCATGCTGAATTTTTGAGATTTCTTTACCATATTTAGATCTGGGTTGAAAAAAGTTCCATCTTCTAGTTGTTTGATTTGTAGACCAAGGAAAAAATTCAATTCACCCATCATGCTCATTTGAAACTCGTCGTGTATGATTTTTGAAAACTCAACCACATGTGTTCTTGACAAGTGGATCGACTGATGATGTAGTCCACTAGATTTGGAACGATGACGATATGTGAATCTTTTTCTGGTAAATAGTATGTATTCTATCAACCCTTATGGGGTATGCAGTGTTCAAGAAGAAGGCCTTGAGTTTAATTGTACCAAGCTTTGGGTGCTCTGTTTAACGACTATATAGGCGCTTTTTGAGTTTAAAGACATGGTTAGGTTTTTTAAAATCAATGAATATGGGTGGTTGAGTGACATAGATTGAAGTCATGTGCACAAGCATATTCAAGAAGGATTCTTATAGATTCTAATCTTGCTATGGGAGCATAGGTTTCATCGTAATCTATTCCTTCTTGTTGGTTGTATCTTTAAGCAACAAGTCTAGCTTTATTTCTGGATACAACATCATTTTCATCTAATTTGTTTTTAAAGACCCATTTTGTACCTATGATAGTTTGGTTTTTGGGAGGAAGGAAAAGATTCCAAACGTTATTTGTTTTAAATTGATTTAGTTCTTCTTGCATAGTCCAACTTTCATTTTGTATGGCTTCCTTTATGAATAGCCTTCTAATCCTCATTAGGAGGTTGATGTCTTGTAACCAACTTTCCCTCCCTTTTTATCTTTTGTTATGAAAATTTGGAAATTGTGAAATCTTGCATCCCTCTCTCAAATCTCTATATCCTACATCATTCTATATTGTGTGATTCATGCTAAAATGTGACCTAACACTAAGTCTTTTTCTTGGTTTTCTATAATTTCACATTAAAGCACATCATCATCTTCTAAAGGTGGTGACTTAGGAGGAGGACTTTCATCGAATTTTACATAAGAGATTATTCGATTCTCATGGTTTCTTAGTTTAGAATAATGTAAGCTTTACTATTAGGTGAATATCCAAGGAATATACCTTCGGTGGATTTAGGGTCGAATTTTATGAGATAGTCTTTAGTGTTAAGGATAAAACATTTACTACCAAAAACTTTGAAATATTCCAAGGAGGGCTTTTTACCTTTGAAAAGCTCATAAAGAGTTTTTCCAAGGAAAGGTCAAATAAGAATCCTATTTATGATATAAGTGGAGGTTTCGACGGCCTTTCACCAAAATTTTTGAGGAACTGATTGTTCATTAAGCATTGTTCTACTCATTTCTTGTAAGGTCCGATTTTTACGTTCTACTACCCTATTTGATTATGGAGTACGTAGAGCCAAAAAGTTATGAGTGATACCATTAGCATCACAAAAAGCTCTAAATTGTACTTCATTATTAAATTCTCGACCATGATCCGTACGAATTGATATAATGGGGCAACCCTTTTGAACTTGAATCTTTTTACTTAAGATTTCAAAATGGTCAAAAGCTTCATTTTTGTGTTTTAAAAATCTTGTCCATGTATATCTTGAGTAGTTGTCGACGATGACCAAAGTGTAGAAGTTTCCTCCATAACTTTGGATGGCCGCCGGACCAAACAAGTCCATGTGTAAAAGCTCTAGACATTTAGTGGTTGAAACCATATTTTTAGGTTTATGACTTGTGTGTACTTGTTTTCCAATATTACAAGCATCGCTAAAATAACTTTAAAATTTTAGTTTAGGCAAATTTCTAACAAGCTCTTTAGATGATAGCGATTGTATAAGTCGCATATTGGCGTGACCTAATCTTCGATGCCATAAGGTCGAAGTATCATTTATTAAGGTTAGACAAAGACTATCTTTTAGAGAGTTTCCCATTTTCATTATGTAAAGACCATTTTTCCTAATTCCTCTTCCTATGGTAATGTCGTCTTTAATTATTTCGCTATCGATTTCACTAAATAGAACTTTGCATTTTTTATCGCATATTTGCCCTATACTAAGTAAATTAAAGCCTAAATTTTCTACGTGACTAACATCATGAATAGTGAGAGAGTTATGAGTGATTGTACCTTTTCTGACGATCTTGCTTTTAGTGTTGCCACTAAACACCACATTACCTCTGTCTATAGTCTTGTTGGATAAGAAGAGGTCTCTGTTTCTCGTCATGTGTCTTGAGCATCCACTATCCTTGATCCATTCATCCGGTTCTAATTTGAGTTTTAGACGTACCTAAATTCATAAAGCAACTCAATCATTATGTCCCCAACATCTCATGGGTTCGTTAGAGTTATGCATACCGTTTGGTTGACTCATGTATGGATACGGAGGACAAGGACCCCATTGGTTAAACATAGTAGGTTGGAACTGATATTCTTGTTGTGTTCCATAGTTCCAACCAACTTGATGATAGTTTCTTTTAGGAGTGTTGGATTTCCTATGGAGCGTTTTAGGGTGTGTGTGGATTTTACTTTTTCTAAGCCCTTGGTCGAGTTTTAGGATTGGTGGTTGTTTGACATTCTTAGAAATGTTTAAAACAAGCTTTCTAGTTATTAACACGAAGTCATTTTTCTTTAAAATGTTGGTTCCTAGATTTTTTGCATTTCCAGTGTTTTCTGCAGAGTGTCTGTTCAGTTCGTCTAAACTAGTCAGTTCTCTTGCAGAGGGAACCGGCGATACCGGTTCTACAGAGGGCATTTTGACACCCTTAGGACTCAAATTTTTTGTTTCATTATTGCTAGTAGAGGCTATGTCCTCTGTGTATCCTAATCCATGTTTATATTTTGGTGGTTTTTGCATTTCAAGCATTTCTTGCAAAGACGTACTACTATTCTTGAAACTAGCTAGTTTTAAGTTTAGTGAGCTAATCTTAGATTGTAGTTTGATACATGATTCATATTCAAGACTTATCCCTTTGTTTCTTTCTAGTTGTTCTATCTTTGACTTAAGTTCGCAAGCATCCTTTTTTAATGATTTATTTTTAGCTTTTAGATGTTTGTTTTTGTTAATGATCCTAAGACCAATTTTGCAAACTTTATCATATTCATTTTGCCATGATTCATTATCTAATGAAGAACTACTATAGTAAGGAGTATCGGATAGTACCTCATTAGTGTCATGTACCATGAGACAAATTTCGTCTGTGTCTTCTTCACTATTGTTCCAACAACCGACAACGAACGCTTTTTTATCATTGAAGGAATGTTTGGGAAAATCACTAATGAAGTGATTTGGATCTCCACACTTGAAACATCTTCGATCATCATTCTCCTTCTTGTCTTCTTTTACTTTTCGGAAGTTCTTTTTGTCATCATGAGGTTGACGAACAAACTTGCCTCTTCTTCTAGAGAACTTCTTGAAGTCTCTTACCACCATTGCATATTCTTCATCATTGCTATCCGAAGAAGATGCTTCTTCTTCACTCAAGACTTTTCTTGCTTTTAGAGCAAGAGATTTGTACTTTTACGTTCTTGCTTTAGAGAATCTCTGAGTTCATTTTCAAGTACTTACTTCAATAAACCTTTAGATTGCCGATAAGATCGTCTTAAAGGTAGTGTTGATATAGTCCTTGGATTCTTTATTGTGGTAACCTTCGGACGCCATTTAGTGGGAATGAGCCTCAAAATATTTCTAACATGATTACGACTTGAAAATGATTCATCAAGTGCTTTTAGTGATGTAATAATAGTATTAAATCTAGCAAAAGCACAATCAATAGTTTCATCTTCGACGTTATATGAATTCGTCATATTTTTTGAATAAATAGTATTCATATTTTATTATTCCTTTACATTGTTTGTTTCCTGTATGGGTAATTATTAAGGATTTCAAAAATCTTGAGCCGTATTATCGCACATGAAAAGTCTTTCATATTCCTTTTTTGGCGTAAAGCTTTGCTATTAAAACCATTTTTGCTTCATCATTTTTGGAAATCATTTTCTTATGGTTTTCATCAAATTTTTCATAAGTGATGATTACATCCTTGCCATCTTTATCTTTGATGGTAGGTTTGTAATTACCATAAACTATAATATACCAAAGATCAATATCTTTAGACTTCATATAATTTTCAAAACGGGTTTTCCAATATATAAAGCAATTAGCCTTAAAGAGAGGTGGTCGTTGCATAGATTTACCCTCTTTGTAGTTTTCCAAATCCAGAATCATTTTAAAGATTTAAAATACAATATATTTTAAAAACTTAGGTAACCTTGCTCTTGATACCAATTGTGAAAACTAGAAGGGGGTTGAATAGTTTTCTTGCTTTAAAATGTATTTTTTTCAAAATTTTGTTATGATCTTATGTAAAGTTTGCACAATATTAATGTTTGATGTATGGGAAATAAAGCTAGAAATAGTAAGAGTTAGAAATATTTAACCAAGACACAAGTATTTATAGTGGTTCAGCAACAAGGACACCTTCCTTGCCTTACTCCACTCCCCGAGTCACCTACTCGAGAGTTCAAAAACACCAGTCACCAATCTCCTTTAACCGGCAGAGAAGCCTCACAATGTTGCTTACGCCTTTTATCGGTACAAAGTTAAATATCGGATTCTTCACACGGTAGAATCAACCCAACAACACTACACTTGATTTACAATGATGATGAATATAACTACAACTACTAAATGTGAACTTGAAGATGCTATGGAGATGCGAAACAAGATTCTTGAAACTTGATCGTCTCAAAGGGGTGTTTGGCAATTTCTTCTTTGAAGAGAATTACCTACAAAATGCTAAATAAAACTATACAAGAATAGAGAGAATGATCAGTAGATTAGAGGATTTCAAGTTGAAAAGAGGTGAGTGAAACATAAGAAATGGCTTGGTATTTATAGCCAAAACATGTACTATAGCTCGGTTCCACCGGTTCTGTTGCAGAACAGAACCGGCCAGTATACCACAACAGAACTGGCGCACAGTAACAAAATCCGAATTTTGATTTGCAAAATCTTGAGAGATCATGTGTAATCTTGTAAGATTGCCCTAAGATATGCTACAAATGATGATGTTATCCATGATGTAAATAATGGTTTGCATATTTTACTTGTAATTCAAAGTAATGCTAAAAATAGAAAAGTAATGTTTATGTGTTAGTTTAAGTAGTTTACTCTCATATATATTTTACTAATTGTTATCAACAAAACATGAAAATATCGTAAAATAAAATAAATGTTTTTATTGCTTTATTTGTATTAATAGATTCCTTAAAATCAATTCCCTCTTCCTGACGATATCCCTTAGCCACAAGTCCTGCCTTATTACAAATTACATTACTGTCTTTATCTTTCTTGTTTTTCCATAACCACTTTAGATTAATCACAATCTTTCTAAAAGGTTTGTTAACAAGTTCCTAAACATTTAGTCTGTCAAATTAATAAAGGTCTTCATGCATTGCTTTGATCCATGCGTGATCAGCCATTGCTTCCTTGATGTTCTTTTGTCCAACTTTACTCACAGTAAGCGTGAACATGCACATTTCAGGATCTGTAGCAAGTTGTCGTCTTGTCTGCACATGCTTTGATGGATTTCCATGAACTTGTTCTAGAGGATGATCTTTAGTTCAATGGTAGTCGGAACAATGTCTTTGGTAGAGTGTATCCATGTTTGAAGCATCAACGTTGCGTGAGGAAGACTAAGCAGCTTCTGTTCCCGGTGGAGCAAAAGGATTGATAAATGTATATGCTTCAAACTATGCATCTGTTGCTTGATCAGTGTTGTTTTCCTCAACATTGACATTTGTTGGTGGAATAATCGGTTCTGTTGTAGGTTGAAAATTCAATGGTGATTGTGTATCTTGTTGTTAAAGATTATCAGAGAGAGCAAAAGACTTGGATATACTTTGATTTCCTCCATTGAAGTATTCTTCGTACATAAGACTGAATAGTAATTCCAGCTCTTGTAATGATGTATCTGTCTTGTTTGTTGTAGGAACAATATTTAGAACCAGCTTTATACTTGAAGGTTCATTGTTGTTGACGTGAATTTCGAGTTCTATAATGTTATGAACAGAAGTCTTTTGTAATTGAGGCGTGGGGCCAGAGTTGTCATAATATGATGCCTTTTGTCGTTGTGGAGCGAGGTTTGAACTGTTGTGATCAAACATCATTTGTTGTTGTGGCGCGCGACATGAACTGTTATGTTCAAGTGCCATTTCCTTGATTTCATCAAAGTTGATATGAATGAATTCAACGATTAATTTGGTCCTCTTGTTGTAGATTTTGTATCCCTTCGATTGTGTTGCATACCTAAAAAAAGGCACGGATCCCCCTTCTCCTTCATCTTGTTAAGATTTTTAGCATCTCTGACTATGCAGCAAGTACAACCCCAAATGTAAAGAAATTTAAGAGTAGGTTTCCTTTCATTAATGATGTGGTATGGTGTCTTTTCATGTCTGGGAATGATGAGAGATCTATTCAGGGTGTAACATGCGGTCTAATTGCTTCAGCCCAAAAGAAGAGTGGAAGTTTAGAAGCTGAAAGCATTGTTCGAGCAACGCTGATGGTGTCGTCATGTAGGTATGATTTATGCTTTCAAGTTTTAAATTTATATTTTGTCGACTTTACCTAAAACAACACTTTCATGGGCAGTGTACCCGGTCATATGGGAGCTTCGTGGTAAGTAAGGTGTCGGTCACTAAGAGCGAGAAACAATCTTTCAATTTATTAATATTTTGGTTATCTAGACTAAGTTAATTCTATTCTATGTTAAACCTATGCTAAACCTATGTTAATCCTAAATCTAACAGATAAGGGGGTTTTCAGCCTGAGAGACTGGCACGGGTTTTGTGGTGACTAAAATCAACTTAAGACACTAAAACACATGCAAGCAAATTAATAGAAGATAAACAGCGGTCTAGCCAAATATAAGAAAACTGTATTAAGAATTATTAATCCAATCAGAACATTGGTTTGGTTATTTAGTGCAATGATTGCTTATCTCGAGGCGGCATATCATTCTTAAGATTAAGGCGGTACTTCTTCCTTAATCCTAGACACGTAGAATTCTGTCACAATTAAATGCATCCGCATAAAGCATCCTTATTTGTTGATTATAATCTATCTTAGGGATTAAAGCAATGATGATCTTGTTAAACCCTATCTCATAGAGACTGTACCCACTTACTGCTTAATGGCAATTCATACACTAGTATTCCACTAACCAAGTCTTTACCAACTAATTGAGAACGTACTCGTTGATCCCTAGGTCAGCTACTGGTCCAACTAAGCTCACAATCTAAGGGCAAAGATAGGTCATTATTTGTAATCCTATTGGTCTAGATGTATAAATCACTATATGGAGAGCCATCCTGGCATCTAGATTACTTGGGCCGTATCACTAGATCTAGTTGAATGATAGGTCGCATACAAAAGCACGTAAACAAGTATAAACTGATAAACATAAACAAGCATTCAACGATAAATTAAGAAATCAAGATAAACAAACCAAACATTAAGATCTCCATAATAATGGCTAATACCTGAAGGTATTAGCCTTCAAACGTCATAATTAATACAAAAGTAATGATTTAGCCAAGGTAAACTAACCGAGTTAACGAATGATACCAAAAACTGAACGATTACAAGAGTACAAGAAATTACACGTTATCTCCTATGGAATTAATTGCGTTGCTCGACCTCTTCTACTCTTCTTCTCCTCTGAAAATTGACTTTTATGGTTTAGGTATCAAGAATATGATTTAGCACACTTAAAACTCATTTTTTGAGTTTTCTATTTATAAGGTCTGGAAAAAGGTCGATATGGCTTATTGGGGATTTCTTAGAGTAGGAACCACGTTCGATATCTTCCAGAATATTTTATTTCCATATGGCTTGAATACGGCGTATTGGTCTTCCTAGATACGGTGTATTGGATCTTGTTTCCTTCATGGTCTTTAGTGAAGTGTAGGCACAGATACGCCGTATCTTCTTTGATGGATACGGCGTATTGGTTGTCAGGACAGTAATATTCAAATATCTTCGTTTAAGCTCCAGAATGCGTGCCTTTTAGTTAACTTTCACCAAGTACTCTATAATTACTGCAATTCTCAAATACAAATGATTAAGTAACAATTATATGCAATAATTATACCAAATGGGTTATTACATGGGATGAATGATGCTATAAAAGTGACGTTATTTGATGTCATAAAATATCCCCTCACTTGAATCCTACTTGTCCTCAAATAACCTTTAGAAGTTTATGAAAATGTATCCCTAATGATTTTTCCATTTAAGCATTTATTTGATCTATTACAAGTACACAACCAAACACCTCACGTAATAGGAAGATGAAAACACT
>BQNB010064750.1:3073-32254 GCA_026074375.1 Tanacetum coccineum | reverse complement strand
TCCATCAATAGCTTAGCATCTTTAATTGAGTTAAACTTTAACTGATGTTCATTAGGAATGCCCATCATTAAAGTACTTCTACCTTTCACCTCTAATCTTTTCTGAGCCTTCTCTTCAGCAGTTGTAGGAGGTATTACTTTCTTAACACCTTCCACAACTGTTGTTTTTGGTGCAGTGTTTCTATTCTTTATGACTTTCCATGGTGCATAGTCTATCATCTGGATGTATTATTCATTTCTCATCCTCCAGATCTCAAACTCACTAGGTTTAAGCATGGGAACTTTAGATGTAGTCACCATGTGTGTAGAATCTTGATCCATATCTTCTAGCAAGGTTTCTTAAAGCAACAAGCTCTGATACCACTTGTTGTCCCAGGAGTAGAATACCTCTTGTTGAATCCCACTTCAATATATCGAATTCCTTAAGCTTGTTTAAGGTTTAGTTATATTAAATAAATCTAACACAACTATAGTAGAAAAACTTTGTTTGAGTGTATTAAAGATTATGCGGAATCTAATCTTTAATATTTAGAATAATTCTTAATGAAACAGTAACACAAGATCACAATTCAACAAACAATAAAAGCTCTAATATTTTTAAGAATAATACAAATACTCTCCTAGTATTAGGGTTACAAAACCTTGAAGCTATGAATAACACTTATCAAATCATGAAAATCATAAAAAAAACATATTAAACTCTATACCCTAAGACCTCATTTTATACACCAAGGAGTCCTAGTCGATTTACAATATATTCCTAAGACTTAGAATATTCTCTATGATATATTCTATAAATAACTAATACTTATCACGTAAGTAATCTTGATCTCCAAACAATCTTTATCCTTTCATCTGTCTTTATCCTTTCTCTGACGGTAGAAACTCTTTCAGCAGTCTTAATCTTTGAGCAGTTGTAACTTTTGTACTAGCAACATTAACTTTTAACACCAGCAGTAGTAACTTATACACCAGCAGCATTAACTGAGCACAAGCAGTAGTAACTACTTAGAATATTTTCTTCAATCTTCACCAGCAGTACTAACTTTATACTAGCAGTACTAATATAAACTAACAATAGTAACTGTGAACTAGCAGTACTAACTTTAGCTTAGCAGCAGTAACACAAACCTGAGCAGCGGTAAGTTCAAGATCATCAAGAAGTCTTTTAATCCCAACAATATTTATCAAAGAGTGTCGCAAATGCCCGCTTGAATCCTTCCGCAGTTCGAGTTCTTTTTAAGTCGTTGTTTGAAAAAACCTTGAGGTGTGAATTAAGTAGTCGAAAAGATACCATGCAACGTTCTTTTGCTTTGTCTTGCATTTGTTGCATGTCTTGTCCCTCTAAATCCGAACACGAGGGATAAAGTATCTTTTGTTTCCATTTAACCGTGATGTGAAGTAAAAATGATTTGTAGGATCTTAAGTAGGTAAAGTGATGTTGTTGTGGTTTGTTGTCGATGAATCGATGTTGTTATGATAGTATTTGTTTGTTTGATGAGTTAATGAAGGACAAACAATGAAATTATTAAGTCGTGAAGGGCTCTTTGTTGTCAATATTAACTATCGTTAAAGGTTTATACAAACAAAGACTAACAGTGTAACACTTTTGGTAATAAAGGACTAACGGTGAAATTGCTTTGTTATGAGGGACTAATGGTGAAAAGTGCTTAAAAGTATCTTAAATATTAAAAAGCTAATTTGAAATTTTATCATGAACCTTTCAAAGTTAACTTGAACCCTTATCAAATAAACTTGAACCGTATGCATGAAATTATACATTGGCGTATGCATGTAAAAGTTTACTTCATCTTCAACCTTAAAAAACGTGATGTAGGGTTATAATTTTCGAAATCGTTTCGAAATGATTCAACACAAACGAAGCACGTTACGATGATCGTGGGAGGATAGTGATGCTAATGATAGTCGTCCGCGAACGACGAAACTCAAAACCGAAAACCCAAAACTTAAACGTTTAAACTCCAAATGAAAACCTTTTCACGCCTTGTTGGTTACTCGGCTTCTCTGAACCAAACCTATATCCCTAACTGTCATATTTTGTTGAAAGAAACAATTGCATATTTCGTTGAAAGTGCTTATTTCATAGAAAGTGCTTGTTTCGCAGAATGTGCTTATTTCGCATAAATAACAACGTACATATTTCGCTTAACATCTTTCGCAGAAATAAGAACCTGCATATTTCGCTTAAACATATTTCGCTTAAACATATTTCACAGAATTAAGAACCTGCATATTTCGCTTAAACATATTTCACAGAACTAAGAACCTGCATACTTCGCTTACATATTTCGCAGAATTCAAAGGTGCGTATTTCGCTGGGAAGAAGAAACAACGCTAAAACTAGAAATAGCTTTTCAAATAAGAATAAGCCGAGTTAAGCCATGAGACGTTGTTTCCAAACCAAAACTTGGTTGTCGCTTGATGAGGGACAAAGTATGTCACCTATTTTTAACACAAAACGCACCCCCTCCCCTTTTGTTTTTTATTCAAACTAAAACGCACCCTTATTGGTTGTTTAGAAAACAAAACAAAAAACAAGGTGGGGGCCTTAATGAATAAATAAAAAACTTGACTTTTTGTTTTGGCTTTTGGTTTAATCTAAGCAAATAGAAAGAAAAGAAAAGTAAGCCGAATGAAGAATAAGTATATAATAAGCCGAATCCAATAAGCGCTAAAACACCACAACGAAATACTAAACTCACCCGTGGCGAGTGATACCAATTTTAGGAACCAATATATCACTTCACTTCACCATGATCGAGCCAAGAAAATAGATAGAAGAATGATAAGAAAACTAAGAAATAAAAAAGAAAAAAGATGGTAGATTATCCTTTGTGTAAGAAAATGTTACAAATGAACAACCAAACCTTCTCCATGTGTAGAGAAGGGGTATTTATAGTCCTAGGTAATACTTGGACGCCTAGGGCTTGTCTATGGGTCGGGCTCGGGATTACTTGGTTTAAAACCCGCAACATGTGCACAATTAGATTACATTAAACGAGCCCGTTACCCTATCTTAGCCTATTACAACATGAATAATATAAATACCGACTCTTCCTAACTGAATGGCCAAAACTTCCTTGTTGGACTCATATTTTAAGGCTAACAGTATGGTTTCGTAACAAGGTAGGGCAACACCTTAAGCTTTGTCATGAGATACCTCGAACCCTTGTGCAAGTCTAGCAAGTAAATAGTTTTAAGCAAATTTCGTCATTGATAAACTTATTGATCTTTAGTTTAGGAAACAAATTATAAACTAATTGTATTGCAAGTCTCGTCGTAGGAATTTGAGGTATGAGCCTCAACATTATAGATAATCACACCCGAGTGACACATAAGAATTCGCAAACAATAGCCTACAATAAATCAAGTTTCATAGTTATTAGTCATGTTTATATTTTCTTTTTTGGAAAACCTTTTGTTTTTACATGAGTCACAACTTATAAAAACAAATATAAACAACTATAATACACATAACAATTATCTAACCAATTAACAATTAACGAAATCATGCAAATCATAAACTGATGATGACATAATTAATGACTAACTATATAAATACTCACATAAGGCTTCCTTTTCTAATGAATCATGCCACATACATCGATAAAATTGATTGCGTAAGCCTTATATAAGTATATATCTCATGGCACATGAAGCTGATAGGAATTTTCAATTAACTTTAGTCCCCGACCAGTTAAGGATGAAGTCTTCCCCAACCTTAGCACTAAACTACAAAGTTGTAGCCTACTGAGTCATGGATCTACCATATAAATTTCAGCGTTTAACTCCTAAAGATTGATTTTATACGAATTTTTTAGTGGACACGTGTCAAGAATTTATACAACTAAAAAATTAAATCAACACGCGTATAACAAGTTAAATCATCGGATTTTGCATGAATAACAATTAACACTTAATCAAGAATCATATATCAATATATCAAATCATATTATCCATGATAAACATGCATGTGTTCATCAAGGATAATCAATTAAACAAGCAATTCAATATAAACAAGTTAAAAATGACTAATTATAGCAAATAATACATCATTTTAACACTTAAAATTTCATACAACCCAGGGTTTTCATCTAATTAGTATTTAAGACAATAAAGGTTGATTTTTTTTGCAATAAAATCGCCCAAAGGGCTTAATTAAACTAAAGAATAAGAAAACCATGCGAATCTATCGATTTATATGCCAAATTTTATGTTTTTTATGTAATTACAAATACTATACGATGGCTCGTGATGCCACTGTTGGAATTTAAACATATTAACATATTAATAACACGATTATACACAACGGAAGACAAGATCATGTATAGCATAAAGTAATTAACATAAGTTTAAATTTCGTGTACCTTTTAGTAAACAAGCAAACGAACAACGAATCTTGAAAAAACACGCATGTGTTAATCTAACAAACCCAAAATCACTAGGTTCAAAAGTATAAACCCTATATAATATACATACACAATACATTCTTGGCAAATAATTGAGTGTGATAGTACTATTAGTGATAAGATAATGAATCCCTTAGTTGTTGAAGCAAGCAAGTCGAAACCCTCTATGGGTGTTGTAGTCGATCACAAGGAAGCAAGGTAAACCGAAACCCTTATGGGTTTTGGTTTGATCGGCACACAAGAGAAAAGGAGAGAAGAAAGTTTTAGATTTTTGGTTTTTTAAGGATCGGCCAAATAAGGAACCAAGAGTTCATTACATAGGCTTTGGATTACTTGGCTTGCAAGACAAGCTATCCCAATCCTCTTGGGATTATCCCACCGACCATCCAAAGCAAAGGATGGAGTTTCCCGAACTTTTCTTTTCTTCGTTTTACATATAGGTCCTTACATTAATGTTTAACGACCGTTTGTAAAATCTCATCAAGTCACTAATTTATTAACGTTCATTATAGCTTATCATTAAGTAATATATTAAATATAATATATTAATACATAATTGTTTTACGTATTAACGCGTGTGTCTTTATATGCTCACGTAATCCCAAAAATATATTATTTAGATATGGACATATCCCAACAAGTATGTGCAAGGCTAGAGAGTTAAGTTATGTTTAAGTGTCATGATTACATAAATTCCAAAGATATAAAGTATTTTGTTGTATAATGTATTTCACATGTTCAATTATACAAAGAAACATAATAAACATGGTATAAAGATTAAAATTTTCTTAGACATTATAGTTGCAATCATTATAACTTTAATTAAAAAGCAGCATTTTGCATTTAATGCTCTTGGGTCGACCCGCCTGAGATCCGCCGGAGGTATAACCCACCCGCCGAAAAAACCCCTGGTTATCCACCTGAAGACCCGACTTTTTTTTATTATATTGTCCACTACCTTCTCTCTTGATCTCAATTTTTGATTATGGAGTCAGGTGCGTCTCAACATTCTATTTTAGGGAATAAGGATCCAATGGCGATTGCTATCTCCTATTTCTCTCTCTCTCTCTAAAAACAGACAAAAAATACCAGACCTTGCACCATGCACATACCTGATGTGCGGGTCTCGTAAAGACTTCACAGGAAGTTTTATAATCCCCTAGGCAGTGTACCTAATCGTTGCAGTGTAGTATAGGCAAGACTCAGGGGTTGTTATCGTTCTCTAGGGGAATAGGTTAGGAAGGCTCGAACATGATCTAACAAAATTCTAAGGGGTTGAGAGAAGATTTTTTTTATGTTTTTATATTTATAAGAAAGTAGGTAAATATCATGGTTTGAGAGATTGGTTTGATTAACTAATTAAACTAAATATAATCTATAACTACTAGTGATAACTTTATGATAACAAGATGTATTTGCTTAATCATGCACTACTCCTCAGATTGCTTCTCCTAGATCTGTTGCCTTGTCACATTTGTGATGATCTGTGTAAGTATTTCCTAGGTCATGAATGGATTACACGAACCCGCCGTCTATTTAATATTCTGTTAGGGCAACGCATAAGTAATGTAGTAAGAAGACTATTACAAGGCCCCTAAGAGTATATTAAATGCATGTGAAATAACTTAAGAGGGATCAACCATATTAGGGGTAAGGCAGTATGAAGACTATTACCGATGGTATCCTTTCTACACTACTTGTGTTTCCCTAGAAGTCTATGCCAATTTAATATTTTATGGCTAGTTTTCTAGAGCCTAACGCGCACATCCATCAACAAGAAGCAACATCAAAAGGATCTACAACCTAAGTTTTATGCAATCATAAGTAAATACAAAGGAGGGTTTAGCCTAGCATGTTAAACATAGAGCAAGAACATAAATCAATCACACAACATATAGACATATTGAATGATTAATAATAAATAATATTACTTTATTAAAACATGGATTAAAGGTAGTTACAATAGGGTTTTGAAGCCCTAAAAATGACCTTAAAAGTTGTTGAAACGACTAGGGTTCGTCTCCCTAAAATTATACAAAGTTACATACTTAAAACCCTAATTTCGTTTTAATATATATAGGAAAATCGCTGCGACGGCGTCGCTTTAAAATCCTGATGCCTTTGCCACGTAGATGATTCTAGATCCTTTTTAAGTAGACCACGTCCTGACCCCGTCGCTAGATTCCTGACGCCGTCACTAGATAGATCACGACGGCATAGCTTTATACCTGTGACGTCGTCTCCACACACTATATGCATAAATCTTCAAGAGATTTGGTGTAGGTCCGTAATCTTGTCTGTTTCTTCTCCAAATGAGCTTAAGTCACGTGTATTTCCTACAAATGCCATCCAAGTGCTAAAAACCTAAAAACAAACGATTAAGCACATAATCTGGGCATATTTGCATGATTTAAGGGGTTAAATGACCCTGAAATAGTGTATAAAATAACACCTCATCAATACCCTAACCCTCTCTTTGATGCCGCCTATCTCTTTTTTGTCGTCATTCGTGGTGTGTGGCGATGGTGATCGGTGTGTGACGTTGGTAAGCTTAGGTTGGTGTGTCATTTGTAGGTCTATAATTGATTCCCACTAACTATAGGGTTATGCTGCATGATTACCAGGTGTTCATTTTAGTGGTTTTCTTAGCTGTTCATTTTGGTTAAGGGTGAGGAATCATCTTTGTATTTTGGTATGTCGAAATTATTTGTCATCATAATTAAGGTTACTATTTTGGGGCTTGAAGTTTATGCTTATGGTTTGCTTTCATTGTTTTATGGTTTAATTGAGCTACTTTATGATTTATACGGCTCCTATATGTGATGATGATTGTCATTTTTGTTTAGGGGTTAACTAAGAGCATACTTTGAGTTAGGTTCAAAACTGAATGCCAAACACACATGTATTTCCTTTGTGATTATTAGATGTTGTATATAGGTTCAAAACTGAATGCCAAACACACTTAAATTCATTGTGTATTTAAATGCCATTTTTTAATAGTCAAGATTGTTAGTTTTGGGTCTCAACATTGATGTGATATCTAAAATTGGGGTTTTGATATTTTTGTTGTTTGATACATCCATTTGGTGGCGCAAGCTTAATAAGCTTGCAGCCATGGCGGGTTTTACTGGCGCGTGTTTGAGAAAACAAATAAACAAAAAAAGGAGGAAAGTAACCCGTACCTTGGTGGGGTAGCACCACGAGCGTGGTTTTTGTAGCCATGGCGGGTTGGAGACCCTTTTTTTGGTTTCTTGATGCTCGGTTGGTGTTGTGTGATTATTTATATGCACTGTGCCGACTTACATTGGCGATGAATATAGAATTATAACTTTCATGCATTTATAGACTCTTGTCTTTAATAGCTTGCTGGATCAGCACGGGTGAAAACGACATGTATCTTGGTAGGAAGCACCACGAAAATTGTGTTTGCAGCCATGGCGGGTCGAATGTCTTTTTCCCCGTTCACGAAGGGGTGTACTAGGGGTATCCTGCACTAAAAATGAGTTCATGGCAAGGGTGTGGGATAGTTATATGATCCAAGTGACCATCATAACAATTTCAGGTTTAAAACATGGGTTAATCCTAGTGCCTCTTATCTAGAAAATCCTAGTTCTCACTATGCGGTCTTGGGATGCATCACAAAACAAGTTTTAGAATTTAATATACTATCGGTACACCCATATAATTTAATACTGATACCAATGCTCCAGAAAAGGTGACAAAGACCATACGTACATATCCGTAACGAACGGAATAACACAGTTGAACTGCATTCGAACCTAAACTCCGAACAAGCTAAAGGTATAAACTATCTTGGGCATCAATAATGGATACCCGAATTCCTATAGATCTAAAAGCGAACCTTACATTTTTAGGGTGGAATTTTAAGGGTTTTTGTGCTAGTCATATTAAAGACACATTCCTACTATGATAACACTATTAATACTCGTTTTACCTCGTATGTTTGTTATAACAAAAAATTAAATTTGTCAAAATTACCATTTAATGCTATGTTACGATTATATTTACCTATCATTTTACTATTTTAAGGACAAAGCAAATAGAAAATAACGGAATAGTTTCTAAGGCTAATTTCCCTCTAGACTTAAGTTGAACATTGTCCTCAATGTTCTTAAAAGTACCCGTAAAAATGAATAAAGAGAAAAAAACAAGTAAAAAGAACTAGTCACTAATCTCCCTGGTTTTGCTCATGAAAAATCCTTAAGATCATTACCAAGCTTCTTCTCGTACAAAGTATAACATCTTTTACCAAAGAGACAAAGAGACACTACACCAAGCATAAAAAGCGGCAAGATATGATATTACAACGAGAGTTTAGGGTTTTTAACTAATAAGAACAGTACAGATGTGGAGGATAAGTTGATGATATTATCTTAGGTTCTGCAGGGTTTACAACAAAATTAAACAAAAAAAAAAAAAAAATTTTATTTTAAATATTGCACATTTAATTTTTCGAAAATACTTGAAAATTTTCAAATCTTCACATTGCTAGAGACGCGATGCCGTCAGGTTTAATCCCAATGCTGTCTCCACGCACTATGAAGATTTCCTCTTTGTTTTTAATGAGAAATTTCCTGCACGCATTTTATTAGTTATATCTATAGAAAACACTACATAAAAATCTAGGATTAATCATTACAATCATATGACTCGAAATTAACGCGAATTAATCTAAACAATTTATTTTAAATATTTAAATCTGGTTCTTATAAATCAGATATATCCCCTACACTTATTTTGTTGCAAAATACCTTTCATTGTAGATAAGACGAAGTTACGAATAAACAAAGCATGATTACAAAATGATTCAAACATTAACGAATAAACAAAAATAATTAAAACACAAGACACTCCTAAATGCGGGAAAATTAAATGTTGGGTTGCCTCCTAAAAAGCGCGTAATTTTTTGTTCGAGTTTACAGCTGACTCTACCCTTATTTAACAGATAAAGGGGAGGGTTCCCCTATACTTAAGTTCAAGTGTATGATATTAACAAAAGACACCATCATTGTGAAAGGGGTCATATCTGATAAAATAGGTTGTTGAATCATATGCTTCAAAGGTGTATTTATTTAATCCTAGTCCCCCTTTCCAAATCTTTTGGGCGCCAAAGGTTGAGTTAAGTCACTTCTAGAAAAGAAAATACATTTAAATTCTAATTCCCAATCATCTTTTATCATCTCCAATTTCGAAAAATCAACACCTAGGGGTCCACTATATCCTAATAGACCCGTTTAAATCCATAATGTTTCTTAGGGTCATCTAGATATGGGTGATAATAGCAATACACATCCCTAGGGTAGAGAGATGCCACATGAGATGAAGGCGGTGTATGAACGGTTAAGTGATCAACTACTTTAATCCTAAAACTATCTGGACTATTTGTTTGATGGGTGGTTCGGGGCCTCTTTCTTCTCCTAGACTTATATCTAAAGATGGATAATTAGGTAAAGGTTTTGGTTGGGGCTCCAGTTCATCAAAACTAGGAATTTCCATATAACTAAGAGGAATGTCATGATTACAAGTATTCAAGCCTAAATCCTCTAGTGGTGTTTTGTTTAAAGGTTATACCTCAATCGGGATTCCTATAATCTCTTTTACTTCATCCGGGTAAGTCACGAGTTGTGTGTTTTCCTCAAATGATGGGAGGACTTGTGGGGTGCTTTGTGGGTTCGAATTTTCCGCATCATATTAGGAATTGATGTTTTGGTTATTGTTTGTACCAGGCTTAAAAAGCCAAAGGTACTTTCCCTACAAGAGTGGACAGGGAAGATGAGCGGAACTGTATTTTAGGACAGCAAAGTGATTTTGGCGAGATGAAGTCGGGGGCCGGGAAATAAGGTGCTTTTTTGTGAGGTTTTTGATATTTTAGTTTGCTATGAACGGTATCGGTATCCTCGGTTCTCAGGGATACCTGTTATCTTCTTGATCTTTTTAACTCTATTTTTTTCCACCCTTATTTCATCTTTTAATTTCTCTACAACCTTCAGAGAGAGTTGCATGAAATCACTTCCAATTACTCCCATGTACTCTTTAAATTGCTTAACTCTATCTTCTTGATTGAGAATGAAGTTCGTTACAAGATCCTCAAATGCTTCCTGGCGTGATGGTTCTGAGGGTAGTTGACGCATCATGTTGCTTGACATTCCAAACACGCTTTCACTCATTCCTATTAGTGAGATTGCCTTTTCCATGAGCGTACCAACCTTACACTCCATGAATCCTAATAATTGTTCAAGGTCGAGGTTTTTGTAGTCAAGGTCTCTTCTTCTGGGACGATGGGGTCGTTCCATCATTCTTCTTCGTATTTGGCTAAATTCTCAATGGTTTCCCATGCTACTTCTGGCCTTAATTTTCTAAGTCTCCCGCCTGCTGCATAGTCAATGGCCATCTGAGTGGTGCAGTCGACATGATCGTAAAAGATTTAAACTTGAAGCCATAGATCAAGACCACGATGAGGGACTTTTCGAAGTAAGTCCTTGAAACAAGTCCATGCTTCAAAAAAAGATTCTCCTTGATGTTGTTGGAATATCAAGATATATTTACGGAGTTTTACAGTCCTTCTCGGTGGAAAGAACTGAGCAAGGAAACGAGTAGAAAGATCCTCCCATGTGGTGATGGATCCTGCTAGAAGACGTTCAAGCCAATTGCTAGCTGGACCGCGAAGGGAAAATTAAAATAAACACAGACGCGTTCTTTCCTTATTGTCACCATTAATGTCAAGTGAGTCCACTACTTTAAGAAAATCCGTAAGGTGTTGGTTTGGATCCTCGGACCAAAGTCCATGGAATGAGCATCCGTTTTGCACCAACCGAATGGTGTCGGATCGAAGAGGAACCACATTGTTCCTTTTGGGGAGCTCAATGGTGTTTGTGTAGCCTTCGTGGCTAGGTTTGGAGTAATCTCCAAGTGTACGGATAGAATTCACGTCTCTCATGGTGGTTGACGAGAATGGATTACGAAACAAATAACACAAAGAAAAGATAGACTACGAGAAAGCTAATATATTGGAATTAAAATTCTCACTTGATAGGAATCCAACGAGTAGAACTACGTTAAACAATGATCGAAACCTAACTATTCCCCAGCGGTGCCAAAAACTTGATGTGGAGGTTGTGAAGACTTCACATGAAGCTTTACAATCCCCTAGGCAGAGTACCTAACCGTTGTAGTGTGGTAAGGCAAGACTCGGGGGTTGTTATCGTTCTCTAAGGGAATAGGTTAGGAAGGCTCGAACACGGTCTAACAGAATTATAAGGGGTTGAGAGAAGATTCTTTTTGTGTTTTTATATTTTTAAGAAAGTAGGTAAATATCATGGTTTTAAGAGGTTGGTTTATTTTAGCTAATTAAACTAAATATAATCTAAACTACTAGTGAGAACTTTATGATAAAAAGATGTATTTACCTAAATCAGCATAACACCTAAGATTGCCTATCTATATCTGTTTCTTTGTTCACACTTGTGATGAATTTGTGTAAGTATTTCCTATTTCATGAATGAATAACATGCGAACCCTCCATCTATTTAATATCTCGTTAAGGCCAACCCACAATAAGGTAGGAATGAAGACCTATTACCAGGCCCTAAGAGTAATTAAATGCATGTAAATATCTTAAGAAGGGATCAACCAATATTAAGGGTAAGTAGAAGAAGACTGTTACCGATGGTATCCTTCTAACAACACTAATTAAAAAAATAACTCGCGTTTCCCTAGACGCTAATGCCAAAATAATATCTATGCTAGTTTTCTAGAGCCTAACCGTGCATATCCATCAAACAAGAATGCAACATTAAAAGGATCTACAACCAAAAGTTTCTTGCAATCCATAATAAATACAAAGGAAGGGTTTAGCCAGCATGTTATAAAATTGCGTAAAAGAATAAATCATCAAACCAACACCATAGACATGATTGAATGAATAATGATAAACAAGTCATACTTGATAAAACATGGTATTGAAAGGTAGTTACAATAGGTTTTGAGGTCCCTAAAACGACCTAGAAAAGCTGCTAGAATATACTTACGTTTTCGCTCCCAAGAGTTTATAGCAAAGTTACAACACGCTAAACCCTAAAATCGGTTTTGTATATATAGTGAAAATGACGTGAGGGCGTTGCTTTGAAGTCTTGATGCCGTCGCCACATGGATGATTCTAGACCTTCTTTAAGTCGGCCACGTCCTGACGTCGTCGCTGGATCTCTGACGCGTCACGTTAAAGATCTTTATGATGGCGACGCTGTCTCCACGCGCTGTATGCACAATTCTTCATGATTTTTGGTGTAGAGTCGTAATCTTGTCCGTTTCTTCTCCAAATGAGCCCAAGTCACGTGTATTTCCTTTAAAAGCCATCCAGTGCTAAATAACCTAAAATAAACGGATTAGCATATAATCTAGCATAAGTTGCACTGAATTTAAGAGGTGTAAAATGGCCATGAAAAAGTGTATAAAATGACACCGCTATCAAAGCAATCGCAGTCGCAATTCCCCATCCACTTGTCGTACAAACATTAAGGATCTTTAAATGATTTCTTAAGCTTTGATTATAAACTAGATACCAAATCTAATAATAGAATTTGCAGTAGTTATTTTTTTTAAATGGATTTGCACATTTATATATATTTAAAAGTAAATTACATCGTTCGTACTCATGGTTTGTGTTAACCGCAACCTATCTTCTTTTTACCAAAAAAATTGCACCGTCTGACTTTAAGTGACAAACGTTTTTATTTCGTTTCTCCCTCACTCTAACGACTCTAACTAACCTTCATTAAATCTCTTGTGTGCCATGCGCACAAAGTATAATTATCTTTTTACCTTAAATTCATCTCATTCCTTAACTTCAATCTTCATCCTCATCATCATCACCACACCCGCCATTATCTTATTTTTAGAAACAACAATAAATCAAAACACTCAATTCACTACCATAAACCACAAATAACTTAAAATCAAACCCAACTTCAAAAAAGCATTTGTTTCATTTCAATACCCTTTTGTTTTTTTTTATTGTAGGTTTCGTGATTTGGTAAAACTAATTTGATTGGTCTCATTATACCATCATTGATCAAATCAATAAACAACTAACATCACTGAATCAACTCTGTCATCTCAAATACTACCAATAGCCTTCAATAACCTCGTTTTATAACAAAGTCAATCGAAGTTAAATAAAATAATGTAAAAAATTTAAAAATATTTGAAAAAAATAAACAAGATCTCAAGTTTATTTTTTTGTATTAATCATAATTCTTTAAAAGATTTTCGATGAAAAGAAACCCACATCATCGATCTATGAAAATAAATACTTCGAGTATCACAAACCAATCATCAAAACTCATAAATCAATTCCTTTTGTGTAAAAAGAAAGTACAAAAACCGAGAAAATAAAACCTACCCAAGACCTCTTGAAAAATCTTGAAGCCGAAGTTATCAAGAACATCAAAACGAGTTGCATGTGTTTGTTTTCGGATTGAAGCAGAAACAAGAAATGGGTCATTTTGATTCGAAAGTGTGGTAAAGGGAGTTTGCGGTGATACCCAAAAAACAAAATCTAGAATCAATTGAGAGTATGTTGGACTTTAAAGACGAGTGGGACTTTGAATAGGAGTGTTGTATTATTGGTTAATTTTGTGTATATTGTAAAGGGTGTTTTTGGTTGTAGAGGTGGACTTTAAAGATAAGTATTATTATGTGGTGGTGAGGAGAGTAAAAAATAGTTCGATAATATTTTTTGGGTAAATTACACCGTTGGTCTCTAATGTGAACCTTGTTTGTCTGTTTGATCCCTAGATAACGGAGACTCTTGTACGTCGTCCTTATAGTTGCTTGTTCATCTGAATCCAAACACGAAGATAAAGTATCTTTCATTTCCATTGTAACGTCAATTAACGTTCACGGGATTTTACAGATCTATGATTTAAACCGAGAAAAGAAGCGACTTTTACGGGATTTTACTAAATCAAGAAGAAACCGTGAATGAATAATTGTTTGTAATTAAGGTTGGTTATTGAAATCGTTGTTGTAATTGAAGTACTTGAGCTTTTGTTAACGATTGATGAGTTAAAAGGACTAACGGTTACCACACTTTAACTTAAAATGATTAACGGTTGATTAAAACACAATCAAGGACTAACGATGCAATTGAAATCCATGTAGAGTGCTTAACGGTTGTTAATTAAAGTTGCAGGGACTAACGGTGCAATAACAGTTTGCTTTGGAGGACTAACCGGCTGTTAAATAGGTGTTGAGGACGAATGGTGTAAAACAGTTTTAGATTTGAGGGTTAACAAGCAAACAAAGGATGAATTGTGAATTAGGCTTGAGGTCCAGGGACTGCATGTGTCAAATTCGAATTGTAGTTTAAGAATAAAAGACTTCCCGCTCAACAGTATCGTCTTCCTCGATTAAATTTGTTAAAAAAAGTCACGATTGTATTTCCTTGCTCGCGGACTCGTACGATGGTCGTTGAAGGACCGCGATCGTAATGATTGTCGTTAGAAGACCTGCAAACAACCGAAATTCGAAACCGAAAAACCCAAAACAACTCAAAACGTACACGTTTTACCTTTTATACTAATGTATAAATCGTCCTTGTTGTAACGTATAAATCGCCCTTGTTGTAACGTATAAATCGCCCTAGTTATGATGTATAAATCACCCTAGTTATGATGTATAAATCGCCCTAGTTATGATGTATAAATCGCCCTTTTTCATTGTGTATAAATCTCCTAATACAAACAAAACGCACGATGTCCTTTTTTTGCAAAAAACATGGATCGTGTTCCCTTTTCTTGTTGCAAACCGTGGACCACAAGAAAAGAAGCTTAAAAATAAGCACAACAAATAAGCTATTTACCACAAGAAATAAGCCACTAACAATTTAACCAAAATAAGCTAAAACCTTTAAGATTTTGATTCGAAAATAAGCTATGAAAAAGTTGACAAAGAAAGCTATATATAACCCGCGACTTGAATAAGCTCCAAAAAGCTTGAATAAGCTGTGTAGAGGACCAAATAAGCTGCCTTGAATTTACCCTTTAAGCTACACACTTACATAGAAAAGAAAAAAAATGAAAGCTTTAAGCTTGAAATAAGCCAAAATCCAAAAAATAATCAGTGTATCATAAGCATATAGCGTGAGCTTTTTAACCCTTAAACGAAAACAACAAAACACGTTTGAAAATATAAAAGAACTCTTTTCTTAAAAACTTGTAACCGAGTTATGAAACAAAACTGTTTTACAATCAAATATGTCACATTAAGACAGAAAGGTGCAATAGTAAGCCCAAAATCATGTAAGCCCAAAGTAAACACAATTAAGAGTTATAGTGAAACTAAAAAGTAAGTCGAATAGAGAAAGAGAGAAAAAATTAAGCTCTTTACGCCGAACTAATAAGATCGATTAAGCTCACAACAACAAAGACACTAAACCGACCCGATGCGAGTGATAACCACTTATAGTAACAAATAATCCACTACCACTTCACTTCACCATGAATGAAACACAAGAAAATAGATAAGAGAATAAGAAATAAGAGGAAGAAATAAGAGAGAGATTGGATTGTCTGGAGAGAAAATGAGACAACCAACCCTTCTCCTTGTGTGGAGAAGGGTACTTATAGTTCTAGGATACATTGGGACGCCTAGACTATTCTAACACGGACCGGGCTCGGGTTTTGTTTGCGCTTTTTCCCGCAACACGTACAATATTAGATTACATATCAAGCCCGGTTTTCTTTTTAGCCTATTACAACGTATATTTAAATAAAGATCGAAGCTTATTCGTTGAGTGACCGAGCTTCCTTGTTCGACTCAATATTTTAAGGTTAACAGGATGGTTATGAAAAGCCTACAAGATAGGCGATTTTTGACAATCTTATGCATTGTGATCACACATATTCACATAATTTGACTTGCAATGGTCAAACATGGTATTTTATATACTAGTGGTATGACAGGGTGTGTATACACTGTGGTTTGACCTTTAAACAATAGACTTTATCTTTTGGAGTGACATTTTTCTTTTAAAGGTATGGTCAAACTAGAACTGAATCATCCACACAACCAAACAAGTATCAAGAGCATGGTGAAATCAAAGCACAAAAAGGATACATAAATGATGACATATATCCATGGCTTTAACTTTGTATACTACGAAAATAAAATTTGGGACATGACCAAAACTCAGCCACACAACCAAACATTAAAACTAGATCACCAACATAAAACCACAAAAGATACTACCCAACATCATCATCCCTATCTACATAAAGAACAAAAGATAAACAAAATATCCACAACTCATTCAATAAAACCTCATTACTGTAAGAAAACATATATTTCTATGCACTTGAAGGTGCACTTACGCGATCATTTTCCTCAACTCAAACATCTTAAGCACGTCATTGTAGGATAAATGCTTAAGAAAGCTAGCACATTACAACACTAACGGACCACCAAAAGCAAGAAGCTCGACTATGAACAGTCTATGTTCATTAACTGTATTGTATAATACGTCCTAATGATTGTTAATCCAATCGCAAACTGAAGATCTGTATTAATCACCCTTTCATTATATACTGATATTGCGTCACTCAATGTGTTTGAGTTTACCGCATATGCAAGTTCCTATAGATGTGGGAAGCTGGCCATTATTTTTTAGTGATGTTGACTATGTGGTGTTGTATTTGGTATGAAAATGATGTAGGCTAACTACCCTTAAATAGCAAAAACCATTTGAGGTTAGTGGTTGAAAATTAAATCAAATAATTAAATATTAAAGATACGACGGCTCAGTGACTGACATTCATAATTCTTTATGCGAATTACATCAATTAACACTGTTATTACACGCTTCGTCCCTCGAGATATCATCCTTTGGAAGACATGTGGAAGGCGGAAAAAAAGAATAGGCAAAACTAACCTAAGGGACCAACGATGTAGTATACCTTCTTTATGGTCCACTTGGGAATGCACCAAGTCTAGAACGATTATTTCCTATTTTTTTACAAACTTTGAGTTAATGCGTCTAATACTTCCAAAGTTGTATATAAGCAATAAATTGGTACAAAGCTAAAACAATCATCAATAACACCATAATTTGAAGGAAATAAAAAAAGATCATAGAAGATGATAATAAATAGACCTTAATTTATAGCAGAACAGGAAAGTTTACATAAACACTTCTTACCTTGGACATACTCTAAAATCTAGCAGATAACCAGGAAACATAACCAACGAATTGAAAAATAACAAAGAGTAAATTACATATAGTACCCATAATCAGAAGAAGCACATGACCCAATTGACGAGACCCTAACCCACCTCTAAACCAACCATCTTCAAGGAAAACACAACCTAACCAAAACATGAAAAACCCAATCACATAGTCTTCATAACCGAAACAAAATCTCTTTTTATGCACCTCACAGATAACTGCAGCGATCATCTTTCTCAGCTCTAAGATTTAATAAAATCATTCTCTTTAACTTTGTGTAGAAACTCACAATAATTATACGAAAACACTGATTGAGGCACTCCTTCACGTTCAGTTATAAACAAATCCTTATCATTTGTACGGTCTACCAAATCCACCCATAAGTTGTAGAGATTCTTTGAAAACTCAAGATCATTCATCGTTTCCCATTCAAAGTAAAGCATCATTCCATCAAATAATACCCTAGAATTAACAGCGATGGAGAATGCTTGTAAACGTGGAAAAGCAACCATTTTTATGTTAGTGTTGAATGCATTATTTGATTGAATGTGTTTCTGGGTATGCAAAGTACGACCCTTTAAATAGCAAAAAGGGATAAAGGGTGTAACACGATAAATACAAAACACGTGTACATTACAAAACAATGTACTTTACCAATACTATATAATGTAACAACAAATGTTAGTGTAATTTGGGACTAACTATTACAAATCGCAATTAATGTGCAGAATATGCAGGAAAGTTTACGCTAGGAAACAATAAGTTTGGGGATCAACTATGAAATAAGAACTAGTAGTTCAGGGACCAATAAAGTAATATGGTGAATGTTCCCAAGCCCAGCATTCCCAAGTCGCCTAACGATTCGTCAAAACCAATGAAAAGTCATAACTCTTCATATTAACAGTTGAAAATGAAAAGGCATGATTGTTCGTGGTTATGAAACATCACAAGCTCTTATTTAAAGGACTACTCTAGATCATAAGTCTCGTCTTCCAAAAAAAAAATCAAACGCATTAAAAAGTCAAAAATGGATTGCATACCTAGAAGAACTTTGCAGAGTACGCAAATTCTCCAAATTATTGCTCATAGTGCTTTTGCAAATGGAAAGGGAAATTAGGAACGACAATCAAATGACCTGAAAACTGTTGGACGTTGTGAAAGATCTTGACAAAGGTTTGACAAAAAGGAAGTCAATTATTGACGAGTTAAAGATAAAAGGGTATGCGTGCATGGAAAGCTGTTACATTTTTCAAGGAACTTGAACATCGCGAGTTGGAGATGCGCCTTCAATTAATGATGCAGATCAACAAAACTTAGTTGCGTATCTTTAAAAAAAGGGAATTTGTTAAAGCTGTGAAGAAATTTAAATGGGTGATTATGTTGTTCTTCTAATGGTTTTGTGTTGTTCTTCTAATGAGTTTTGTGTTGTTCCTTTATTGTTATTGCAATAAAGTAAATGTGAAACCTTGACTTTACATCATTGTATAGTTTTTTGTGTTTTATGTTGATCTCATCATTGCCTAGTTTTGTATGTTTGATGTAATATATTTATGATAAGTTTTGAATTTTACAAGTCAATTGTGGGTGGTGAAAAAAAAAACAAGTTTTGACTAACTACACAGGTCAAATTATGTAAAACAATTTAGAGTGTGTTTGGAAATGGCTTAACGTTAATGTCTTTTCAGGATAGGGACTAACGGGGAGTCTTTGTTTGATTAAATGTTTGACTTGGGTATGTGGTGATTGAGATGTGTTTGACTTTAAAATTTACCATGCTAAGAAAGATACTATTGATGCAAATTGTCCCTAAAAATTTGTGTATAGCTTACCCAACCCATTGGCTTTTATTATTTTAATGCAGTGTCTAACATGCTACAATCAACCATAAAGAAATCTTCACAGCAGCAACCACATGTAATTAAACTCTTCCCTAACCGATTTTGTGGGTTCTCAAATCTTGACTGTTATTTGTACAAGTTTATTTCTTTACCATTTTTACAATTCCTGTAACTTCATCGAAAAATCACTAGATATTGGAGATGATGTTAGAATAGTGCATCACACATGCTCAAGAAACTTATGCACCACCACATAAAGTCCTTACAAATGACAATCTTTTGACTGAAATATTAATCCGATTACATATTCTCTGTATTCATCTCTTTACAACCGTATTAAAACAATGGCTAAAAATTCTCTCATCTCCTGATTTTACCCTTAAACGCAGCCAAATCCCTAACCTTGATCCTCTTGATGGTCTTTTTGTTAATCACATTAGATCTTCATTTGATTGTGATTTCGTGTCGTTAGATTCCATAATTCAGTCAATAAAATCCACTATGGATAAGTCATTTACTCTTGGCTTCACCGAGGTAGTTGATAATGTTAACATCTTGTAGTCTTGCAATGGTTTGCTTATGTGTACCGGTTGGGAGAGGGGGTTCGTTTTGAATACGTAAATAATCCATTCACTAATTTGTTTTAAATGTTTCCGCAATTAGATTACATCGTAATAGATTCAAATTGGCGGATTAAGAATGACATTTTGAATTACAAAATAGCTCTCAGAGACAAAAAGTTTAGAGCATTATGTGCATGGAGCGTTTTACTTCTTCATTTTAAACAATTTAACAGTGCCATCTATCTATTGGACTGATGCCTTCCATTGGTTAGAAACTGATAACAGACAGCTTACGCATTACAAGTTAAATATTAAAGACCATGACCATCCAATTATAATATCCAAACAAATCCCGAAAGGCTTGCATCAGGGAAGGAACTTCTTCGACTCTTATGGCAATATACGTCCAATGATAATAACCATACAAATACCTTACATGTTGCACCCGGAAGGGAAATTGTTTGATTCGCGTGGGTGTTTGCTTCTTGTTCGTAGAGATTATATTGGCTCTTGTTAGGAATAGAAAGTGCTGATCATTAAATGTAATCAAAGAGAGATCTCAATGATCATCCTTTAGGGGAAGATTGTTAGGAATACAAAAAATGACGATCTTATTGAGATAAAAGTCTTGTAATAATTAGAGAAATATTAAGTGTGTAACAGATAAGAAAAGGTCTCGTGACTTAAATGTAGTCACGAGACACGGCTATGTAAAAGCCTTGAGCAGAGCTCACTTGTAAAGGGTATAAATACCCCCTAACCTTATTCATGAGGTAAGCTTTGAATAATAATTGTCATTTCCCTCCCTTTTTTCTCTCTCTACCTAATCCTCTCCTCCTCCTTCTCTCTAACTATTTTCTCTCTCTACTCTTTCTCTCTTTATAATAAACATACACAAACACCTAAACACACACTAAACAGCTTATTTAATCCTAAAACAATATATAATAGCTCTAGAGAGTTAAATATCTACAAGATGAGGAAAGGGTGTTTTGTGAGATCGATTAAGTACCTTGTTGATATTGTTGACTTCATGACTCCACTTCCTTTAGGATGGTTGATTCGGTTCTCTGTTTGGAGTATTGTTTGGGGGGAAATGGAAGAGGATTTTTTTAGTGATCAACTTGTAACACCCCCGAAATCTGGTACAACGCAGCGGAATGGTAAGGTTGAGGTGCTACTTCAGGGTACAAACACAAGTCACAGAAAACGACCTTAAAATGGACGTTTTAAATAAAGTCACATTCTATTTAATAAAAGATCAGAGTTGCAACAGGTTCCATTTATAATGTATTAAAAAAAAACGCTGTTCAAAACTTTTGTCAAATAGTACTCAAGTTGATTAAGCCTTCAAAAATATATATATCCGCGCGACTCGAATGCTCCCAATGCTCCACTAGCAAAATAGTAACCTGAAAATACATGCTAAACGTCAACAATAATGTTGGTGAATTCATAGGTTTAAGTAAAAAGCAGTATTGAAATAATTTAAGAAATATTTCAGAAGAAAAGTAGCGTTACAACATTTAAAAGTGTTATTTCCGAAATCCATCCAAAATCCAAGTAGTGATTCATCAAATCAAGAAGTATTTAAAAGTGGACCACAAGATCGAAGTAATGGTGGACTAAGTACATATTCCGAAGTCCAAAACAAGTAATGTAGACAAGAGAAACACATTCATCAAGTCTAAGTATATATTATTGCACTAAGCTCATGACACCGAAACCTTAACGTACTTCAATCAAGAGATTGGAATGCCCCATAAAAGTAGGATGTTCTGCCAAACATCCTGGAAAGTAATATCTCAAATGTTAAATGCACCTGATCAAACTAGTGACCCAAGGAAAGGTGGGGATTGTCAATCCCGATAGATCTATCCACAACACTCGCGCTCACGACACTAGCAACTGACGGTTCATGATAAACAGGGGACTTAAGTGGCAGAGAAGGTACTTAGGCAATAATGTAATCAGGAAATAGCATACAGTTTAAAAACACTTGTGTCCGAAGAAAACAATCATGTTGTTCAAAATTCAAGGTTTTCAAAGTATAGGTATTCAATGATCTCAAATCAGGTAGTAGACAAATCAAGCTTTGGTAAAAATAGTCAGGTAATTGTATTGTAGTAAAATATACAAGTTTGTAAACGAGCATGTATTCTCCCCCAAAACAGTTTAAAACAAGTAAAATAGGGGCTATGAAACTCACCTTGAGTGAATGGAAATCAACAAAGTATATCACAATAGAAAAATGCGTCACGAAGGAATCCGAAGGCAACCTAATCCAATATAGGTCGTATAAGTACCGAGTACTTGAATATAATCTTATAGTTGTTACATCGTACTATCGTTCGGGCTATCATAATTTAAGAGGTCATGACATGACGTTCGAGGAGTTAGGACACTTTAAATCGTAAATCCAACAACTCGTCGATACGCCATCCGAAGAGGCCTCATTATGAAACTCCCTAGTAATATAGTACTTTGATAACCACATAATATTCTATATAGCTCAATCACCAACTAATGGTTTTGGTAAAATTGTGTTTAATAAGTTAAAACGTTTATAATTACCGTTTTAGTAAAACTAGCATAACTTTTGCGTTTTAAGCCCGATTCTCCTGAATCCAGCGTTTCTATGCCCATCTTTTCGTATCAAGACGAGTTTCAATAAATTGACATTTTATGACGAATTTCGGACCTACTGGTGAACAGTAAAAATTACTGTTCACATCAGACCTTAGGTATATTTTTATCGATTTAATTGTCGTAAAACCCGTAAACGTCGTATTTTATTCGTTATAGCTCCGTTTTTAACGATTCTTTCGAGGACGTTCTCGTATTTGAAAGTTCTACATTTTTATGAGGTTTACAAAAATATAACTTTCTGTCATGAATAGTAACTTTTATAAAAATAGTTTTATAAAAGTATTAATTGTCGTAAACTCGCGAAATTCATAACTCGTTCGTTATTAATTGAAAAATTACGATTCTTATCATTTTGGAATCCTAAAAATGTGTATTATTTATTAAAAATATTAACCCTTGCTGTTTATAATTTTTATAAAAATGTTTTTATAAAAATTTACTTACGACTTCGTTTATTAACGTATAACTCGTTTTTAACGTAACTTTTTCGTTATTAATCCGTTTAACAAGTTTCTTACTTTTTCGGAATCGTCGTGAAATGTATTATCTTATAAAAATATAAAATGGGTATGTTAAATTTCGAATTTTGGACAGCAAGATTGATTGAGTTTGTTAAGTCCATTTTTACCCTTTTCTTTATACTTTACCACTTTTGTATTTTCCCACAATCTCATATATCATATATATTATAATTAATACATATATTAAGTGTCCCTTGTCCATCCAAGTCCTCATGTGTCCAAGTTACCCATGTTATCAAATCCATTAACATACTTTAAAACCATAACTTTATTTATGTAACCTTAATTTACTAGTTTTGTCAATAATCATTTTTATGTTAACCAAGAGTGTAAATCATTTGTGTAACCATTTTAACATGATGTCCTCAACATCATAAGGTATAATAAAGTGTACATTATGATGACAACAAATAAAAACTTCTCTTTACATGTTAATGATCCTAAATGGTGATTTAAGCTAAAATAGAAATAACATATGCATGAAAACTTATAAAATGAAAGCATAAAGGTTTAAGGTGGACCTTATGATGAATGAAGATGGTGATAAACAAATGCTAAACCCGTGTTTAGCCTAGAAACCAAAGCTAGCAAGCTATGAAAACCCTACTTCAATATGAAACCCTAACTTCCTTTTTCTTGCTTCAACACTTGGAAATCTTTAACCAATACTTGAAAATAACTTAGGACATCTTTAGATAGGATATGAAAATGGGTAAATAAGTTATAAAAATCTTGTATGGATTTGTGTGGGAGAGTGGGTTGAGCCGTGAGCTCTATAGGAGAAAAAGGGAGAGTTTGTGAATTTTCTCTAAGTGTTTATGCATGGAAGTGCTAGTTACTTGTATATAAAATGTAATTCTAGTCAAAGGAACATAGTATGGCTCAAGGGATGGCTCATGGTATGGTCTTGGTCAAGGTATGGTAGGGATGGTGTGCTTTAAAGAGGCATGGTGTTCATTAAAGAGGTATGGTGCCTAATTTGACCAAGATGCAAGTTAGATGTCATTTTTCATGTATATATTTGTATATGTTGCAAGATTTTCGGCAAAAGTAAGATATACATGATATATTTATGTAATTTTTATGTATTGGGTATAAAAGTGGGTATTTGTTGAAGCGTAGAAAAGTTTTTTGTGGTTCCGGGAGTGCCTAAACGCAATTTATCGCGAAACGTATACACTTTACGTAACCAACAAAATAAAATATAAAAGTTAATTATTACTTTTGAAAAAATAACATAATGATGGCTTGACATAAACTTTAATTTGTTTGGTGTCCGTTTACGTTGGTTGTTGATTTTTAGTTCACGCGATTTTAACTTAACACTTAAAATTAAAAGTGAACGCGTACGAGAAAAAAAAAATAGTGAAAAATGATAAAATGAATGATGTCATAAAATGACCCTAAAATACGGAATGTTACACCTTATGCTTATTCGCTCTTTGTTGCTCCCTTAGGTCATTTCTTTATTTGTCTTGTTCTTTATACTTGATTTGGTTTGCCATGTTTTCTCCTCCCCCCTTGTGGTATGCTTGCTTTATTTTTATTTTTGCGGTCTTTGTTTCCCTTGTCTTTTGCTTGTTTGGTTCTTTGTGTGCTTTGTGTCGTTCTCCCTTTTTGACCTACCCTTATGTTGTTGCTTACTCTTGGTAGGTCGTTTAGGTCTTTTTCTATTATGTTATGTTTTAGTGTTTATTTCTTTGCTTTGTGGCTCTATGTGCTCCTATTGCTCTCCTGCTTTTGTTTGTCTTCTAGTGTTTGCCTCTTGCATGTTGTTCGTGTTTGTCTGCTTGTTTTTGCTTTCCTCTGCTACCGTGGTCTTATGCTTGTGTTGGGTTCTTAATTCTTTGTGTTGCTTATCCTTTTTGCTTCGCCTATCTTGACATGTGTCTTTACTTGCCTTTTTTTTTCTTGCTTCGTTTTTCTTCTCCAGTCTTATTTCCTTTCACTTTCATGCTTTTAAAAATATAATTAAATAAATTCAAAAAAAATTCAAAAATTCAAAAATTCAAAAATTTTAAAAAATAAAATAAAAATGACGTTCTTTCTTTTCCCCTTTCTTTTCTCTTAGCCGGAGGTCTACTCGAAAGCAGTCTTCATACCCGCGGGTTCCTCAAGGGTAGGGGTATGATCTGTCTACATTTCAACTCCTCCATACCTTGTCCAGGCAAGATTGGGTATCGTTGTTGTTATTGGTGTCTCAAAGGTTAAAATAAATATTTGGGGTAAAATTATAAAACTGGCTAATTGTAACTTCCTACTTAATAAAAGAAGACAATTTCTTTAGATAAACAAAAATACTTACATGGAACAAAAAACAATGAGATGAGTAGAGTAATGTTTGTTGAGAAAAGTGACACCGGACTGAGGCAAAACCGCAACTAAAATATGAAATAAAATAAAAGATGACACACGGATTTAACGTGGAAAACCCCAATAGGGTAAAAACTACGGGCAAGGAAAGATACGTTTCACTATGATGAAAATTAGGAGTTACACCTTCTCTAGTTACAAGGATAAACACTAATCTCTTGTAACTAGGAAATACTACACAAACTCTCTAATAACCTCACAACTATACTAGGAGATACAACACTTTGTATGTGTTTTCTTTGGATGGAATGGGATACCAACTGAGTTTGCAAACACTTCTATTTATAGTGTTTGCAAACCGCCATTTACAAATGTGAACAAAGAATAAGTAGGCGCCTACCATGCTTCCATATTTGACAACTATGTCATTCCACATGCATGCATATGCCATATATTCAATATTCACCGTCCAATTCTCCATATACCAAATCCATAGTCAAATGTTGTAGGCTCCTCCTTTCTAGAAGCATGACATGCATAGCCATTCTAGAAGGGCAACATGCATATTAACAATCTCCCACTTGAAGATTCGATTGAAGCTAAATCGATCTTCACACCGTTATCCTTCCTTGCACTTTCATGTTGCTTACGTTTCTGCTAGGCCGCATGAGGATCGGCACCATATAAACTTGTCACAGTTGATTGCTTTCGTCATATAATCAGCCACGTTATCATCAGTATGAATTTTCTGCATATCCACGGTTCCTTCTTCCACTTTCTCACGAACGAAGTGATACTGAACTCGTATATGCTTTGTCTTTGAATGAAATGCTGGATTCCTTGCAAGATACAAGGTACTCTGGTTGACACAAAACAGAGTAATATTATCTTGTTCGTGACCGAGTTCCTCCAACAACATCTTCAACCATACTGCTTCTTTGCTAGCTTGAGCAGCTGCAACATATTCTGCTTCCGTTGTTGACATAGCCACAACTGACTGCAGTTTTGAAACCCAGCTTACTATTCCGCCAGAAAGTGTAAACACATACCCGGTGGTTGATTTACTTCCGTCAAGATCACCTGCGTAATCAGAATCAACATATCCCTTGACAGTTAAACCCGATTCCTCATAACATAATGCAACATCTGAGGTTCCTTTAATATATCTAAGGATCCTCTTTACAGCTTCCCAATGCTTTTTACCAGGTTCCGCTATGTACCGACTCATTACTCCCACTGCATGTGCAATGTCTGGTCTTGTACAAATCATCGCGAAGATTAAACTTCCCACTGCTGATGCATACGGTACTCGAGATATTTCCATCCTCTCTTTTTCACTCCTAGGACTCATCTTGGAGGATAACTTGATATTAGTAGGAAACGGGGTTGATATCGGCTTACAATCTTGCATATTGAACCTTTGCAAGAATTTCTTCACATAACTTTTCTGTGAAAGCCAAATTTTCCTACTAACTCTATCTCGGTGAATTTGCATCCTTAAAATCTTGTTTGCGGGTCCCAAGTCTTTCATCTCGAATTCCCTAACGAGTTGTGCCTTTAATTTACTCATACGATCTTTGTTGGGGCCTGCGACCAACATGTCGTCAACATATAACAGCAAAATGACAAAATCATTATTTCTAAACCTCTTGAAATATGCACAAAGGTCTGCGTGTAGTCTGTTATATCCAAGGCCAATTATGAAAGAATCAAATCTCTTGTACCAACATCGCGGCTCCTGCTTTAAACCGTACAGAGATTTGTTTAACCTACAAACCAAGTTCTCTTTTACTTTTTGTTCAAAACCTTCTGGTTGGAGCATATAAATTTCTTCCTCAAGATTTCCATGAAGAAATGCAGTTTTCACATCAAGCTGCTCTAGATGTAAATCATACGTAGCACACATTGCCAAAACTACTCGAACAGTTATCATTCGAACCACAGGGGAAAATATCTCCTCGAAGTCGATTCCCTCTTTCTGAGCATATCCTTTGACCACCAGTCTTGCATAATACCTCTCCACCTAATCATCACTGTTTTTCTTGAACTTATACACCCATTTGTTTCCAATGGGTTTTCTACCTCCTGGTAGTGGCACCAGTTTCCATCTAGAACGATGCATTTAGATTATTCAGTGCTTCTTAAAGAGTTGACGGTCTCCCTCCTCTGTAAGAAGACAATATGCAACATTGCTTTCCATAACATAATCTGATAGCCACCCTGGACGTTTTCTTTCACGATTAAGAGTACGGGTTATTGGAGCTTGAGACTCATTTGTCTCATTCACCTCGTGCTGAGGTGCGGCTTCAGAAGAATCATTCGACTGAAGTTGATTTTCCACCTGTATTGATGTAGTTTCTCTTGTAGTGCCATCACCTTCTTCATTCTCTTGAATTTTGTCTTCCATAAAGATAACATCTCTGCTGACGACTACTTTATGGGTAGTGGGGTCCCACAAACGATAACCCTTTACTCCGTTAGCATACCCCAAGAACAAGCATTTCTGGATTTTAGATCCAGCTTTGTAGTTTCTTGGGTATTGTACATCACGTACACAGGACTTCCAAATATATGAAGGTCTAAATACTTAACCGGCTTTCCCGTCCACATCTCCATCGGTGTCTTCAACTCAACTGCAGTTGACGGTGACCGATTTATCACATAACATGCGGTATTAACTGCTTCCGCCCAGAATGATTTTCCCAAGCTTGCAGTTGCCAACATTGCTCTTGCTCTTTCTAACAAGGTTCTGTTCATCCGCTCTGCCACTCCATTTTGTTGAGGAGTGTATGCCGTTGTGAACTGCCTTTTGATTCCTTCTTGCCTGCAAAAAGTATCAAATTCATCACCAGTGTATTCACCTCCATTATCCGTCCTCAAACACTTGATCTTCTTTCCAGAATCAAGTTCAACCCGCGCTTTATATACTTTGAAAACTTCAAACACATCAGACTTCTTCTTGATTGGGTACACCCAACATCTCCTGGAATAATCATCAATGAAAGATACAAAATACTTTGCTCCTCCCAGGGATAAAACCGGTGCTTGCCACACATCAGAGTGAACCAATTCTAGAACAGAAACACTTCTAGAATTTGATGCCTTGAATTTCAGGCGATGCTGCTTGCTTATAACACAATACTCACAGAAAGGTAAAGAAACCTTTGTGAGGCCAGGAATTAGCTTCCTCTCCACAAGAATCTTCATTCCTTGTTCTGACATATGTCCGAGCTTCTGATGCCATGTTACTGCAACTTTATGACTTGGACTATGTGAAGCAACCGATGCTTCTGCCTCCTCTATTATCTCTCCCTTCAGTTGGTATAAGTTTGCAGCCACCTTTTCTCCTCTCATAAGTACAAGCGCGCCTTTTATAATTTTCATGATCTTGTTTTGTATTTCCACCTTACAACCAAGATCATCCAATTGTCCTAGAGACAATAAATTCTTTTTCAAGCCCTCCACATGTCGCACGTCCCGAATAGTACGAACTGTACCATCTGTAGCAACTGGCAATTTTTGGAACCTTAAATGACTATTTTACCCTTTGACTTTTTGGGCCTGACTTGACTTTTGACCTTTTAACCTTTTATTGTCATGTAAAAACAATTACCGCATAACCGATAAT